>JAXGGA010017781.1:0-23479 GCA_038373865.1 Uloborus plumipes | reverse complement strand
GCTTCAAAAAATTTAAAATAATGATCAAGAAATAAAGCGAATTTTCATTTATTTGCCTCCTAATAAAGAGTAATTCGCTTGAAAAATAAGAAAAATTCTATTTTCATATTGGATGCAAAGAGATTGCATTTTTCAAAATGAAAGCATCAGAAGTATAAAACGGTAAATAAAATAATTTATTAAAGTCAAATAATTTTAGAATTACATTTCATCAGGTTTATAAAATGAATGTCATTAATCATCACTGACAGTCTTTTAAAAATTAGGGAATTTTTTTCAAAATTCAGGACTTTTTAGGGGTTTTTTAGGGACCTTAATTTTGCTTGATAAAATTAAGGGTTTCTTAAGGGTTTTTTAAGGAAGTACGAACCCTGAATAAGGAACATTTTCACTTAATTTGGAGCGAACGGAAAGTGAAAATTGGCAGAGATTTTTGTCACTTGAGCTTTTTGGTTCTAATTCTTGTCTTTAGTTTTCTGAATTACAAGAAAAACCTACGGAAGAGTTACCGGTCGGAAATATTACAATTAAGCTCTTTTATCATCAGGACAAGAGTTACTGACTATTTTCCATTCATTCTGCAGTTTCTAGTCAGGGTTTGATTGTGAGTTCATGAAAAAATACCTGAAGGTTTTAAAGAGAAAATGAGTGCATGTGTGTGGGGGGGGGGGGGTGGAACCAAAAGCCCCTATTATTTAAGCACACCTAATTTTATAATTATACATATATAATAATTAATTGCCTTTCATAAACAAAAAGGACACATTTCATATGTTCGAATAGTTTCAAATAGTTTATAGTCAAAATATTATGCATGCATTTAATTAAATTGTAAATGAGTAATAAAGATACTTATGAGAAGGCGTTGCACAAATTATCTCCAAAAAATATTTTAAGGAGAAAATCAAAGTCTAACAGAATTACTGTTTGTTGTGCGAAAATATTTATAAAGTAATGAAAGTTGCATTTGTACAGAAAATATGGAAAAGAATTTATCTAGAAACTAGATTTATCTAGAAATGAGAAAAATTGGATTCTCAAATCAAAAAAGATGCAAATAAAATAATTCATTAAAGTAAAAAAAAATAGAATATCATTTTAACATTTCTATTCGATGAATATTATTAATAATTATCGGTATAATCACCAAAATCTCGAAAAATCAAAGTACCGGAGGTAGGAAGATAAAAGCATAATTAAAAATATTTTATTTCCTGTATTTTTGAACATGAAAACACCAGAATTGAGCATGAAAATACCGGAAATCCGGTAAAATACCGGAGCACAATCACCCCTATATAGTAAATATAGGAAAACAATTACAAATTCAATTCAAAATGCAGATAACAGGAAATCGTTTTGCATTAAGATTATTTTTTCTGTAGGATAATCGTGAGTTCTGAAAATAATCCAAGTTTATGAAAATTTTAGCTTTCTGCTCTGACTAAATATGCCATTGATTTTGTATTTTGGTAGGTTTATAAAACTACTAATGCAAATTAAAAAGGTACATTTATCAATGTATTCAAATACTTAATGCAGAAGGGAAAAAACATACCATCTTCAAGTCTTTCCTATACTTGTTCTGTTTCACAAACTTCTTGATGACGGTCATTGTTCGGCGAGCATTTCTTGTGAGCTGCTCACGTTGCAAAGCTTTTACGGGACGATTCTGATCTGCAAAAGAAAAAAAAATCACATAAATGAAATTATAATCTTTGGACAGAGTTACACAGAGTTGGACAGAGATGTACATAAGATATACAATACAATACTCAATTGCATTGTAAATGATTTATTTAATTAGTTACTTTTAGTTTTTTTTCTCTGAAAAGAAAATTGGTTGCGAAACAGTTAAGGAGCAACTGTTCATTACCGAGGACCAGGATTGTTATTTTATTATTGTTATCCAACTAAGAAACGAAAATAGTACTTGTTTAAATTAGGCTAATCACACTATTCTTCTCTCAACAGCAAAAAACTTGCTTATATTCAGCATCAGAAAGTTTAAAGTAAAATAGCCAAGGTTGAGATTTTTGCCAGGACAATGGGAAAAACCATGGGAAAAAAATTAACCCCCCCCCCCCCAACTAATAGCTTGCCAACAAAACCAGAATCAAGAAGGAAAATTGAAAGCAATTTGAAAAGCCTTAAACTATAAAATCAATTACAAGTATTTTATTTGTAAAAAAATAGAAACTAGCAATTGATAAACATTTTAATAAATTATAAGAGTTTGCTTTCCTTGTCTGCCAACAATGAAAACGGTTCCGATCGCGTGAATAAAGGTTAAGCTGCATTTGCTAATAACTCGGGTTCTATAGAACACGGAAGATAGAATTACATCGTATTAGACGCAGAAAAATTCTTTCATTTGATGCTATTTTTTTACATTTTGAAGTATGTTTTCACTGCTAAAATCCCGAAAAACCTTTCAAATGTTTTTAATTAATGTCTTCGTTAATTCACACCATGCAAAGACGCAACCAAAGAACATTCGATCAACTCCCCTTTCGAATTTTTTTTTTTAATCGGTCCATCCGTTTAGGCTTCAGAGTGCCACAGACAGATACACATACACGTCAAACACATAACCCCCTTTCTTTGTGTGTCGGGGGTTAAAAAAAGATGGTAAAAATGGAAATCGCAAATCCTACTGCAAATAAATATTTTAGTTGTAAACATGTAGTTGCTGTCTTCTAAAATTCAAATGAACCAATACCAGGGTTGGCAAGGTTTTGGACAGAACGGTAAAAACCACGGTTTAAACCGTCCTGTCCAAAACCAATGTGTCCAAAACTGCATTTTTAGTACAATTTTATATTTTGAACAAATATCAAAAGCACAAAATAAAACGAAGTTAAGACTTAATTTATTTAATGTAAACATTTAAATATGTACATAAAAACATATATAAGATTTTCAGCTGATACTAATCTAGCTACTTAGAAGTTACTATTCTTCATTAAAAAATCAATTAGTTCTCATAAGTTTATATTATTTTATTTTTAATGCTAGCTAAACTTCTTTTACATATAGATGCAAATGAGGGTGTTCAAAAGGTACAATAGACTTAAATGCAAAAAATCAGTTTTGCAACTAATTAAAAATATACACAACATTTGAGAATGTTACAGCGACATTTACTGAATATTTAACTATTTCACAAAATTTTAATTATTTCACAATAAGGAATAAATTTAAAAGTAGTACAATTCAAAAAAAAATATGTATCATTTCAAAAAATCAAAACTTTTTCTCTTAAATATGGATTTATTGCTTCAAGACATTACTATAGCAAGTTTTTTCTATTTAAAAAATGAAGTCTGTACATTGATTAAGTGCTGTTTGTCTCGGGTATATTTAATTACATTTTTTGTTTCTTTAATTTGAAACAATACGTCTTTTCGAGTTTGTCAGATACCACAATTTGCGCCCGAGCCCTTCATATATATATTGTTAGAAACAAAATACACAGTATTAAAAACAAAAATCAAAAATAGAAAAATTTTCTTGAGTAGTGAAAAACATTTTATCAGTTTATTATTCTTCAATCTAAGGTTAAAAAAATTATTTGAACATCACTGAAAACATTATTGTAAAGAAACCACAAAAGACTTCAGTTTTACACATTTTGAGTAACAAATGGAGCTGAAATTATCTGCTTAAAGAGTGTTTTTTTTTTTGACAGTACTACCAATTCCTATTTTATGAAATTTTCATGCAGTGGAGTTATGAGTAAATTGTCTATTTTTTTATTGTATATTAAAATTACTAATATAATTAAATATTGTCAAATTTTAATTAATTACAACTAATTAACACTAAGAAACTAAGATGTATGCATTATCAATATTACAGCTAATAGAAATTAGTCAGCTTAAAACCCTTTTGGCATGCTTTAGACAGTTTAAGACACTTTTAGACAGTTTAAGACTTTTGGACAGCTTAAGACACTTTTGGACAGTAAAACCCACCTGTCCTGTCCAAAACCAGTTTTGGACGTCCAAAACCCCAACCCTGACCAATACTAACAATTTTCAATTTGTACAAAAATTCACTGACTTTGGAAACAGGCTTCATTTCCTAGAAATTTTCTGCACTATCATTTTTTAGCTTAGTGCTTTAAAATTTCTTCATTAATTTAATTAAAATAAGTCCTTAATACAGTAAATACTAAAAATAATAAAAAAGCATCTAATTTATAGTAACAAAATAAACTGGAATTTTGTAGTCAAGTAAGGAGAATACGAATTTGAAAAGCTAAAAATGAACAAGTGAGGAAAAATTAGAGATGGACCAGATAGTGATTTTGCCGGATACCGGATACCCGGAATTGCGCCACCGGATATCCTGCGGATATCCGGTATTACAATTACATTGCATGTTCGATTACTTTTATGTAATGCAGCTTCAAAAGAATAAATCAAAGTTGTTTCTCGCATCATTTCTTTAAGAACATGTTAAATACATTCAAATTAATTTTTAAAGCCTCGATTTTATTGTACAGGAGTAGCGCTACATATGAAAGGAAACACTAGCATATTGTGATTTCTTTCTAAATTATGTATTTTTATCAAAAGAGACAAAACTTTAAAAGATAGAATTAAATATTTCTGCATGTACTCAAAGCTTAAACTCTTAATTATTCTTAGTTTAAATTTTAAGGCTTTTCTGTTTCAATAAGTTTCTACGTAAATGATAGTTATTAAATATTTCACCAATATTATATACAGGATAATTGATTTACAAAAAAAGAAAGAAAGAAAAAAGAAAAAAAAACTAAGCTCAGATAAACGTGTTTTTTTGTTTTCAAATTAATACATATTTTATTAGAATTTTATGATTTTAAACTTCATTACAAAGCAATACATTTTTTTTTCTAATTTTGCGATAATATAAAGCAAAATTTTGCTTAAAAATTCCTATTTTTAAGAATAATACGCATGTAATTTTTCTAACATACAAGTTAAAGAAGAAAATATTAAATCAGGACCAGTATGTTAAAAAAAAATAATAATAAACTTATACACAAATAATCAATTAAAAATTTTATATAACTCCAAAAAACAAAGGTACATATTTTCTGAAGATTCAAATCAGCAGCTTAAATTTATTTTTAAGAGTTATGCTAAAGTTGTTCACTTTTTAAAAAACAAATGAGTAAACTTATACTTAAATAATCAACTTAAAATTTTACTTTAGTTCCCAAAAGTTAAGATACACATTCTTAGAAGTAGCAAATTATCATTTGAAATATACTAAGAATCATGCTAAACACATTCACTTTTTAAAAAACAAATTAATAAACTAATTCTTAAACAATCACCTCGAAATTCAACTTCATTTTGAAAAATAAAGATACATTCTTAGATGCATATGTTATATTTATAAGTTATTCCAGCCAAAATGGTACAAATCATGTCTGAAATTGTCGAGTTAAGTTTATCAAATAAAGTAATTTTTGCCAACTAATCGTTGTTTTAAAAATTATTCTCTGTTTATTTGTGCATAATAAAGTGTAAATGGCTTGTATATGAGTGATTCATTAAGGGTTTTGAATAGTTTGACCACTTTGTGTTACTAACAGAGGAGATAAATGAGGTTTGAAAATATATTTCCAATCGTAAAGAAAAGTTAATTACAGAACAAGTATAAAATGGACTAAACATCCTAAAACTAATTCTGTCTACAATTTCAAGAAAAGTATTTTTTGCACCATTAATGCGACTGTAAAAGAGTAGACTTCCCACAGTGCAAATTAACTATCATCATCAGTAAAGAATTTTACGCTTATCTTAGTTGCTGACTATATAATTCAATGTATCAAAGTAATCACAGATGCATTACTTGTGCTTCTTTAAAAAAATATCCCATTGAATGTAATTTTATTTCTGAAAGGCTTGTAACAGAGTGGACAGTTTGAAACATAAAAAAGCTAGGAACAAAGATAAGTGTTTTTCCAAGATTTTTTTTGTTTACATACATAAAAATCAGCAGAAAGGGTGTCAGAAGCATTTTTTGTGCTGTGCATTGCAAATGATTTTGTTGTTGCATTTCAGCTTAATCTTAAATTGCATTTTAAGTCATAAGGCAGATCATTTTTTCCTTTTGCCAAAGATTTTTTTTTTTTTTTGAGTCCTTTATAAATGGCTTATGCCTAAATAAGTAATACTTGGTTACACACAATTAGATGGAGAACAAATAAAAAAAATAGAATTAATTAGTGGTAAATATTAAAATTAATTACCAAAATTCTGAAGTATCAGGACTGATTTGTATCATTTTCGCTGAAATGACCGATACCTATATTATTATTATTAAAAATTGTTCTAAACATGTTCACTTTAAAAAATAAATTAATAAACTTATAATTAACTTAAAGTTTTACTTAAATTCCAAAAAACAAAATACACTTTCTAAAGATGGAAATTAACATTTAAAAAACAGTCGAGTCTCAATAGCTCATAGTCCCAAGGGACTGGCTGAAAGCTTAGAGTTATTGATAGTTCGAGTTACAAGTAGTTCCTACCGTCTTTTCAAGAATTTGGGACCAAATGAAAACTTTGAAATAAAGATATATTTGAGTTTATAAAGCTTCGAGTTATCGAGACTCGATTGAATGTTATTGAGGGTCATGCTCAACATGTTCTGGAGGAGTTACGGAGCGGCGTGACAGACGTGAACAGATTCTAATAGCAGAGAAATATCTTTTCTGAAAGGAAGGGATTACAAAAAGAAAGAACGAAACAAAGTGCAAGATTCAAAATTTCTTTACACACATTCAAACTATCTTTCAAAAAAAAAAAAAAAAAAAAGGCACGGCTAAGTTGCGACAATTCATGGGGACAGATGTTTACATTATCTAGAAGAACACTTTTGCCAATGTTAGATAGGTTATTTATTGTATGTTATTTTTAATTATAATAAAGGAATAATAGTAGCAAAGTAAAAACTAACTAAACACTACATCTTTGGGTGTTAATAGATCGCAATTTTTGTTAGGAGTACAAAAACTAAAAATAAAAGAATTCAATAAATGAAATAATTTGAGAGTTTATCTTAAAAGCTACTGCGATTAATTTTTATGAACTAACGATATGATCGTAAGCAGGGTGTCAATGATTTAAATCAATTGATTTAAATCAGTGATTTAAATCGCGATTTAAATCAATTGATTTTTTTAAAAAAATCACTGATTAAAATCACTTTTTATTTTAATCCTTAAAAAATTCTCTTGGACAATCCCAATTTCATTATTTTTACCATTTTCTTTTAGAGCTTTGATTTTCATCTAATAAATGGAAAAGTAATCCTACTCATCCCCTCCACAGATGCTGGAAGGTTGCAGTCCAAATAATTTGTATGCATAAATAGTGCTATTTGTTGTCTAATATATGAAATAAAGAAAATACATGATGGTGCAGGGCAGGTGTTGCAAAGAGTGAATTGAAGGAGGAAGTATATGATAGAATGTGTGTGATATACTTTCAGTGAAAAGAAAAAACAAAAACAGCCAAACAGAAGATGAATTTTCTATGCCTTGCATTAGCAATGGGGGGGGGGGGGGGGGGGGGGTCTTAATTAGTAGCTGAAATGGAATATATTCCAGCTTTACAAAACAAAAGCAAAATAAAGAGGGGGGTGAATGCAGTGAGGATTGGGTTGAGCTTCCTGCCCCATTTGATTCATATCCTAGCTAGTAGACAGGATTATTTTCAGATTGGCTCCTAACACTTTTTTCTAAGCTTCTTACTTGGAAACTTTTACTTTAAAGGTGTTTTTGTATTTTTAAAAACTTGAAGGTAAGTTGTTCATAAATAAAAATTAATTCATAACTGAAGTTTCTAATATTTTTTAAAAAAATCAAAAAAATCCGATTTAAATCAAAAAAATCTGATTTAAATCAAAAAAATCCGATTTTTTTGATTTTTTAAAAAAAATCATTGATTTTTTTACACCCTGATCGTAAGTTTTTTTTTTCAACCTTTTGTCGCACATTAATCCTTGAAGGTTTGTAGCTTTTTCTTTCTAAATATTTTAACTAAAATATTTTTGTAAAGCCGAAGACAATCATACTTTATCTGGAAATTGTGAAAAATCAAATATGCAGAATGCTTCCATGTCCAGTACAAAGTCGGAGGAATAACATAATTTTTGTTTTAGAAGCAAAAATGGGTAAAAAAGAAAGATGAAAAGTAATTGAAGGGTCAGGGGGAAAAACCACGTTAGTCACATTTGATTCATTTTGAGAAAAACGAAATTTAAACTTTACGAACTCATAAACTTCCCCAGTATACTTGTTCTAAAATGACAATACATGGACTACAGTGTTTTTTCACAAATATTGCATATACTAAACGAAATTACACTTATTTTTCTAGCAGGTGGTAGCATCAGTTTAAATTCAACAAAAAGTGGACTACCGTGGTTTTCCCCCCTGACCCTTCAATTACATCATCTAAAAGGTTTATCAAACATTGAATTTTTAATTGGGATTTTTGCAAAAAATAAAATATTCAATTAGGTCTTCACATCATACCGGATAACCCTCACATCAATTCCGGATATCTCCCACATCAATACCGGATATTCTACAAAAATCTCCCGGATATCCGTATCCGGGGCGGTCAGCCGGATCGGATATCCGGAAGTACCAGATACTTAAAATATCAGTCGGATAGGCCGGATACCGGATAGTTACCGGATATCTGGTCCATCCCTAGGAAAAATCTAAGGGACAAAATCAACATAAGGAAGAAGGGGGGGGGGGCTGACTAAGAAAAATTCAATAACTACTGAAATTAAAACTTTTTTGGAGATTTCTAGGGTTGAAGCTTAAAAAAAGGATTTAAACCAATGATAAATTTTTAAAAGTTTTCATCTCGATTAAAATTTTGGTTTAAATCTCGATTTAAATTGTTGACACCCTGCATGTAACACAAAGCAAGTATAAAAAGGATTTTTTGTTTATTTTTAAGGACTTAAGGATTTTCAACCCTGGGAATGCTGCTGTCGGTGTTGTGTTTGGATTTTTTGCCAAGGTTTCCAACTCCACACGCTAAATTTGATGGCTCAAGTTTTTCCCCTCTACTATAGTAAATTCACAGAAGTTATTTTAAAATGCAAACAATTTTGTAGAAAGGCAAACACTTTTGTAGTTCTATGAAACTAGTTTCTTCTGCATATTTTTCGCTCCTTTGTAATATACTATTTCTATTTATTTTTAAAAATTATATTCAGACATTATAATTGAGTAAAATTTCTTAAAATTGGTACCTAGGTTTATTATTTTGACGCTTAGAAACTAATGCTAGGTGTCATCATGACGCCTAGATTTAAATTCTTGATTCTATCACTGCCTGCTGTACATCAACATAATACCATGGGTGCAGAAAATGTTTTCCCATCCGACATTTCCTCAAATCCGTGCGAAAATTTCCCCAAAATTTAACGCTATATATAAGTTGCAATACACCGCTAACTCGGCTATTTCGATCCATGGACAGCTGTTTCGAGCTTATTGTGCTCTCATCAGCATGGAATACGCAAGTAGTCGAGTTGGAGGCAAAAATTTTCTTATAAAGCAAAGAGAGCCAAAAAAACTGGTAGCTCACTGCTTTGTACCATGAGCTCTGCCCCAAAATTTACGAGTTGAACCATACCAAGTGCGGTCGCTCGCTGGTATTCTAATTTTACATTAGCTACCAGTGTTTTTGGCTCTCTTTGCTTTATAAGAGAATTTTTGCCTCCAATTCGACTACTTTCGTATTCCATGCTGATGAGGGCACATTAAGCTCGAAACAGCAGTTTATGGATCGAAATAGCCGAGTTGGTGGTGTATTGCATGTTTCTGTCTTAGCCCTTGCTTAGGGGCGGTTACTCACTGCTTTATGGCTATATATAAGCTTAGATAAAAATTAATTTTGTATCACTGCAGTAAAATATATTTCAATGAATTACAATTTGTTTCTCCATAAGCTAAGTTATATACTATACATAATACTTATCAATAAAAGCACATTAACTAAAAAATGTTGTACTCATATATTGTTTATGGGAAAGTGGATAATCATTTGAGACTCACTTCAAAAAGAAGAAATAATTATAATTTGGAAAAGAGGTTTCCCGATTCACGTTTTATTTTTCGCAAAAAATTTCTCCAAAACACCAAAATTTCCCTGATCCAGGATCGTGCGATCCGACATATTCTGCACCCCTGCATAATACTTGTATCCAACTTATGAAACAATAATGGGTTTCCGTTCGAATCGATGGTTTTTTTTTCGGAGAAGTGGACAAACGAGGAATACTCGACTTTACTTACGGCGATGTTTCTTGAAAACAAGGTTCACTCCGTTATTCTGGGCATGTGGTTCGACCATGATGGCTTTCTTTTGAACCAAGCCACAAAACCTGGGAGAGTGGATGTTCTTCATGTTCAGAGGATCCTGCAAAAATTGAAGTATGATTAATATGGCAAAAGAATGAAAATTTTATGTTGATCATGTTTAAATAGTAAAAGTTATTCCTCTTCTTTTTTATATTTCCCTAAACGTACATTTTTTGAAACATTGGAAACAAGATTCGAAAATTTCAGGGACTTAAAACATTCAAATCACTTGTTTTTACTTAATTTTAAGACAATTCAGGCTTTGATCAGCTATTTCTTGTTTCATGGAAAAATCAAAAGTCTAACATGTTTAAAACATCATTTCAAAGCCAAGATAAAAATTGATACACTTCAATAAAATTATATAGAATCTTCTTTGCATTCTCTCTGGATAGTATTGAAAAACTGACCAAACAAACATATATGGACGATGATTAAAACTCTTCAGATAAAAAACAAGATTACAGCAGAAGACGGAGGGGATCACTAAAAAATAATCTCTACTAATAATAAAGCTGAAAGTTTGTCTCTCTGTCTTTCCTTCTGTCTGTCTGTCTGTTACGCGCGTAGCGCCAAAACCGTTCGGTCGATTTTCATGCCACTTGGTACAAAATTAGTTTGTAGCATGTAGTTTTGCACCTCGAAGCGATTTTTCGAAAATTCCATTTCGTTCTTTTTCTATTCGAATTCTTAGCGGAAATTCGATAAAATAGGGAAGAAATATTTTATACACATTTTCAAGTCTTATGTCATTCGAAAGCTTGAAATTTTCTGCACAAAATGACGTTTTTTCGAAGTTTCTACGATCATCAGGAGAGCTGTAACAATTGTTTTTAGAATCCCGAAATTCAAGGCTTACCTTCAGTAAAGCAAGCCAAACGATTCTAAAATGGCTTTGCTCGCGAATAAAATTTGTTTGAAAATAGAGATGAAATGAATTATTTTATCAACGGAAATCAACTTTTCATGCTGTTACCATGGTTACGTTTTTATTTCGTTCTTTTTCCCTTAATAATTTTAAAAATGTATTTGTTTTTGTAACAATCCAAACTCCAAGCCTTATTAAAATTAGTCAAATGAAATATTAAAAACCGTGATAAGATGGCACCTGTCAATCAAATGAGAAATCGAGTCCTTTCCTTAAAATACAGGATACCATTCTAAATTTATCGTCTGCAAAACATATTTTACTTCATTATTAATTTATTTCAATATAAATTGCAGCAAATGGCTTGAGTGAACGAATTTAGCTTTTAATTTATCGTTTGCTGGTTGATCTTTGTCGATGTTTATTGTTTTTATTATCATTGTGAAGAATAATGCACGAAATTTCTATGACTAATACTTAAAATTTTTAGGATCAGTTGAGTTTAAAAGAAAAAATTGCTCCAAATATACTTTTGCAATGTGATTATTTATTGTTGGACTGTAATTTGCAGCAATAAATGCATTTAATAAATAATGAAAGACAATATTAAAAATTATTTTTTTGGCGACTTTTTTACAATTTGGCATTCAATTCTATTTCAGTATATTTACTTCTATCTTATTGCGATATTGCAACGTTCTTTCTAAAGTATGTCATTTCGGAAAATGTATTATTTTGTTTTTGAAGTTAGGAAAGAAAACTTTCTTCTTCTTTTAAACTTTGGTCAGATTTCTGTTGGTTTCCTTGAGCAACAAAATTTTTCTTATTTTTTCTTTTGGCTTATTTTTGTGCACCTATCTTTGGGGTTGCATTCGAATGTCCCAAAGGGGGTGATTTACCCCTTTTATGGGGTAATCAGGGCTTTCAATGCAGACCAAAGTGATATGAATTGGCGCGACCACTTGGCGATATCTCGCCAAGCTTTTGGTCACCAAGTGTTTGACGCCAATTTGGCGACATATCGCCAAGTTGGCAATAAATTTAGCGAAAAAAAAATTTTTTTGGGTTCAATTTGGCGCTATTGGCGATATTTTGCGAAAAATCTACTGAATGATGTTAAAATCGGCGATATTTAGGAGATTAATCATTGTAAAACATTTTTTTGCATTGTTTCGTGGCAAACTAGGGATGCAAATGTTTGAATTGTTATCTTACTCACTTCAAGCACTATTTTAGCACTTAAGGCATCTACTAAGAAATTTACACGTAAAAGGAAGTAGTGTAGGGTCCATACCAAATTTTTATATCATACTTTGAAGGAATTATAGTTGAATTATAACTAAAATAGAGTATTTTTTTCTGCTATATCATTTTTTTACAAATGAACTTTTAATTTTATACCACGGGCAAAGCCGTGCGGGTACCGCTAGTGGAGGAATAAAGCTGTGTAACTACAAAACAGGTTGTAGATGTCTGTGAGGGAGCACTTGGTAAAAGATAACTTTTGGTAAAATATTTTAAAATTTCACACTATTAATGTGTTAAATTATTAATTAGTATTTGACCTCCTTCACTTTAGCCTCAGATTAAAATTGGTGGTATATGTTTCATCATGCATAATCAAGAGTAGCAAATAGAATCATCAAAGGCACTACTTAATTTAAAATAAAACATTTTTACATGAGCGCTTACATGAGCGCACAATGAATTACCTAAACTGCCTATGTGACTAACAGAATTTCTATGTGATTTTTCTTCATTTCAAAAGCAAATGTTTAGAGATGAAATGAGTAAAAAATTTTATTCCTAATATCACAGGGAATATGTTAATATCACCTTAATATTTAAAAACAAGTGCAATTTTTCAGATAGGAGCGAAAGACATACGAAATTTATCAGCACAACAAATCAGCTGAACTATAATTTCATCACTAAAATTGCATGTATGTTTGAAATAACACCATTGGACAAAAGCAAAATATATGAAAAGAAAAAGACAATTAATTGAAACCTTGCACCTCACACTCCTTGCCCCCCCCCCCCCCCCCAAAAAAACAACTAATTGATATCAGCTACATATTCACATTGATTAACCCATTAATGCCTAGGGTCCCTTTTTAGGGACGGTCCAAAAAAAGGGTCTGAATTTCCCCAAAATGAACATTTCAACCAAATAATAGTGTTCAATGAGTACCTCGGTATTGTTTCAATTCGTTAATAACAGATTGCAGCACATAACCATTGTACAGTGTGTTCTGTAGCCGTTTTAATATGACCTTTATCAAAAATGACATCGTTCACAATCTCAAGAAAAAAAGCTAAGTTTTCAAAGTTATTCCCAGCTTCCCAGTTTATGTTAATTGCAGATTTTATTTCTTCTTATAAAATGTCTTTTTAAATATTATAGCGGATAATCATTGGAGACTCACTTCAAAAAGAAGAAATAATTATAATTTGGAAAAGAGGTTTCCCGATTCACGTTTTATTTTTCGCAAAAAATTTCTCCAAAACACCAAAATTTCTTGAAAGAAAAAAAATTTAGTAAAAAAAGTATTTACCCTCTGGGGTCTATCGTTACTTTTAAGGGACGATTTTTCTTTCCTTAATAAAACAATTATTTTTTACATAATATTTTTTTAATTATTTTTCCTGACCATTAAACACTGGTTGTAACCAGTATACGGAATATCTTTGGAAAAAAAAATGTCAGGCATTAATGGGTTAAATCAGAAATACAGACCAATTGTGCAATAAACCATTATGTCTCATCTTACTAAACTTGAGCAAATGTTTCAATTTACACGGGTGGTGAGTTTTTTCATTCATAATGGAATAAAATAATTAAGCACAATAACGAGACCATTATATAAATTTTAAGGCTTTTTTTTACTTCTAATTTTCTTTACACATAATAAAGTTGCTCAGAGAACACAAAAAATCATCAATATAAGATCAGTTGAAGAAATTCATCCAATGTACAACATATTTTCATCATTGCAACAAAAAAGATAAATTTATTTATTCAGTGAATTATTCAAGAAAAATGTGATTATTAAATAGCATAAGTTTCTTCAAAGATATTTATAAAATCAAGCCATAAAAGAATTGAAGCATTAGACTTTATGCACTTGCATAAATACTAAGGTACAGTAAACTCCTGAGAATCCATGGGCCTCAATTTCTTTCACATATAATGCAGAGCTGCCAACTGCTTACGAAAAAATCGCAGTTTCTATGAATTAACTACAACGCTACAAAAACTTGTCCAAAACAAACAATTTACTCTAGTTCCAAGAAACACTTTTATTCGCACATTACAGATAAAACCCACATTATAAGCATTTAGATACTATTCTAAATTCGCTTACTAGGGTTTCAAAGTTTAGTTTAAAAATATATTTTATAATAACAAATGATTAAAAAATTTAAAAAATTAAAATGAAATATTATTTTCAAAATCTTTTACTTGTTCTAGTGTAAATTTTAACAAATTATTTATTGCCCCCCTCCTTCTACTACAAATTTAGATTTTCAAAAGTTGGCAGTCTGAATATGTATATACTGTCAGCCCCACTTTTTAGTAACAGATAAACGAATGAAACATCCTGGAATGAAATATTTCAACAGCTATGGACGCCATCAGGGTTGCCACTCAATTCCGGGGGAAAAATTCCCTGTGTTTTCCCTGCATGAATATGCAGCATTATGAGCGAGCGAACACTGATATTCCATATGAACATTAATATCCTGGCACAGAAAAAAGCTAACTAAATAAACACATAGGGAGGCAAAGCAGAATTCATTAAAACTGAAATCATAGAACGGATTGATGACTAATCTCATACTCTAATTAAATTAGCATAAGCTTTAAAATGCATTTTAAACTAATTAATAAATATTTTTTGCTTCTATAATACAATTAAATATTTACTTACAAATAAAAAAAAAAAAAAAAAAAAAAAACTGAAGTAAAATTACTATTTATTTTATTTTATTTATTATTATTTTATTCATTTGCGCATAAATTTATTGATTGGTAGTTTACCTATTTTAGAATTCATTTTGCCAACTAAAAAAGTAAAATTCCCTGCACTTTCCAGATTTTTGAAGAAATTTTTAAAATTCCCTGGATTTTCCCTGTTTTTCTGTTGATTTTACAATTCCCTGTATTTTCCCTGTTTTTTCAGGTTTCCCTGTGGCGTGGCAACCCTGGCCATGTAAAAGATTCCCGCTTAATCGAATAATTCCTGGAACCAAAAGCATTCGTTTTAGCGGGGCTGACATCATATGTAACCATTAAATTCAATTAAATCTTTTCACTAGAATTAGAATACATATTTGTTTTTCCAAAACTGAATAGCAAAAACATTTTTCCTAATCTGTTTCAGGTTTTTTTCTTTCTTTCCCTCAAGAATTATTTTAAAATATTTTAATTAGTTAATTAATACCAATTAAATTTTAAATTAATTTTTTTACTCTCAATTGTAGTTTGTCAAAATTATACCGTTTTTTTTGTAAATATTTTGATATCCAGCAAGTTTTTTTCCTTTTTTGCCTGTTTTAACCAGGTTTTTACCAGTTTTCGCCATTTTGCCAGCAAAATACCCAACTCTAGTAATGAGTTTATGACTCCTTTTCCTTAAAAATAAATAAATTTAAACACTAAAAAATCAGCAAATTTTGTAGCTGGTGAAGAAAGTCAATCGGATACTCAGGCATCCATTATATGCATTAACAGTATAAACTATTATCTGGGCAAAAGTGGTTTGAAAAATCCTGAACTTTACATCAGAAATTAGGTATATCACAAATATCATTGGATTGGCTCTAGTGTTCATCATCAAGTTCATCGCAGAAATTTTTAGCTATGCATAATAACAATATTGGCTTCAGACTTAATTTATTGTCTAACATGCGAGATTCAGACATATGCTTGTCAGAATGATCATCATAAGCCAAAAGTCAATTTATTTCATGCAGTAACATTAAAAAAAAAAAAAAGAAAACAAAACTCGCTCAGAATAAGAAGTTTTAATCAAGCAAGATTCATACGAACGAGACATGGTTCATCATTGCAGTTGTTTCCTCTAAATAAAAAATACCGAGTTTAGCTATCAGACAACGATAATCATTCATTTGCAATCAGCAGACCGTCGTTTATTTTCATCATTCTAAACCAAGGTCAAGGCAAATACAAAAATACTATCTGAAATACCAAAATGAAGCAAGGCATTTTTGCTTTTTTGTTCAAAAATAATTAAACAAAAAAATTAATAAATAAAGGTGAATGATCTGAGAGAGAAAGCAATAGGATCAATAACCGTATTACCATGCATGCTGGGAAATTCGAATTTTCCGGCATGCCGGAGAGTTCAAGGTTCATTTTGCGACAAAACAAAAATAAATCTCTTTCCTCACATTCCACCATAGGAAAAATAATAATAAACTTCTTTCTCAAAAACAAACCACTGACTTTCAGATCTCCGAGACGAAACAAATCATGGTGGTTTGATGATGCTTTATCTTGCTCTTATTTAGTAGCATTTTTACAAAGTTAAATCTTTTAATTGTATCAATAAAATGATGTATACTGCCATGTTACAAAAGTGATATCTGCACTGAGCGGCAAATGCAGAAATAACTTCTTAATGTTTTATGCCTCTATTGATGGCACTATTTTCGAAAATTTTATTTTAATATTTTCTGCTCACAAATAACCATAAAACAAATGTTACGACAAATTATACCTGGTGACAATGATTCAATTTTCATAAAAAGTACAGATTAGATTTTTTGCTTGGCACATAAGTACATAACTTATATTATTTTTTTAAGTTTTTTGTGTTATTGGGATAGTATTAATTTTTTTTTCCAACTTCGGTTTTTCCGGCATGGCAGAAAAGACCAGGTGCCATAGAAAATCTGGTGACCCTAGAATTTTGCGGCATGCCTGCTAATACGGGGTAATATGATAGTTTTATTATTGTACTAATACTTTACTGTTTAAGCTAAAAAAAAAGAAAAATTCTTAATAATCAAACGATATTATCCTTTTACAAAACTGTTATACAATTTTAACATTTAGCTAAATGCATGCGTGCTAACCTTTGACGGAAAAAAAAAACAATGGATTTTACCAGATAACTAACCAGCAACATAATTCACTTTAAGATTTTGATGTTATGCTTTTAAACAATATGAACAAATACATTTAAAAAATGAAATCAGATAAATTTTATTTTTTAGCAATATTAGGTTTTTTATTTATTTATTGAGATTAAAGCTAATTAGTAACTAGTAGATATAATACAAAAATTTGAAAAAAATATTAGCTCATTTGCTAAAAATTTAGCACATGCCCAGCAAAAATTATGAATAAAAATAAATAGAATTAAAAAAGAATAAAAAAGTAGATATAGGATATATATTAAAATAACTCTTAACTTTCTATATAATTGAAATATTTACAAGATGCAAAAGGATTGAAATTTAAAACTCTTGATGCAGTTTTCGGTGAAGAACGTGCATGAGTAGAAAATTTAAAAAAATGAACTACAGTGAAACGGGCACACCATCTATTAGACCTCAAGATTTGGAAAATTTTCAAGTGGCCAGTGGCCACTAGACTCAAAAAACTTGGTGGCCACCAGTTTTACCGAGTTTTGAAAATACCACTCTAGTACGAGAATGGGGGGGGGGGGGGGGAATATAAATTTGTCTCTTTAAATGTTTTAAGTATGTTTTATTTAAAATTCTTGATGGGAACTATCAAACATTATAAAGGTGCTAATACTAAAGTAATGCTAACAAAAAATATAAATTATATCAATCATGGAGTTACAAGAAGTATTGCGTACCTAGAACTTCCAAGGTAATTAGTTACGAGTTCTAAAGTACCACTGACTGTGGCCTCTAGGAATCAATCTACTTTTACACATCTCAATACTTCAAAAACAGTTATTAGTAATTAAAAAAATATATGCATAACAGTTTTATAAATACAAATGCTCTGAAAATTTAATTTGAGAAATGTACACTGTTGAGCATGTTTCAAAATGATAAAATTCAACAGCTTTGATTTTTCACTATCTGTAACTATATTAATGATTCAAACAATAATTTTGAATAGCTAAATTATAAAATAACTATTTCAGTCAAAAAGTTGAGGAAGTAGCAAAACTTCATAGTATTCAACCATATATTGTTCAATACATTTTTAAATTGCAATTATATTAAAAACATAGCTTATTAATGAACAATTGAAATTTTCAATTAATCATTAGTTTGCGAAAATAGCAATGTTTCAAATTAATTCTTCAATGTATTGTAAGCAGGAATGTAGGTCAAAAATATTTTTCCTTTAAATAAATTTTCCCTCATATATTTGATATATCCCCCTAATTTTTCTCTTTATAAAATTCATTTAATCAGTTAGAGTACAGAAAAGACCTTGAAAGCATATGATAGATGCAATAAGAGCAGCAGATTTTTTTATCCTTTCAAAGGGTTGCAATTTGTAAAGTGAAAAACCAAATAATTCTTTTCCAGAAATTTATTTTATGAAATTTCAATTATTGCATTATATACTAAATTTATAGTAACATGGGTGCAACAAGGATTTTATAACGTTATTCCTTGGGTAGTGATATTGGACTAAGGACCACCAAACAACTTATTACTAATCTATTAAACTAAGCTACTTTTCCCTGTTATATGGATTGTAATTTTAACATTAGCTTTGTGTTTAACTATAAAATTTTCACCCTGATTGTGCACCTGGTGTTGCAAGAGTATCTGCTTAGAACAAAAACCTCTTTGAAAAAAAAAAAAGCTTTGGTTTGATTAATGCATTCAAATATACTAAATTGTATATATCAAGATATTTTCTGATTACCGTATTTTCGGGTAGATAAGCCTTTTCGGGTAGATAAGCCGCACCACCGTATACGCCGCAGTTCGCAAAATTCGGGAGAAAAAAAATGCGTTTCATCAGATACGCCGCATCGGCGTATAAGCCGCATAAAACTTTGTCAAAAATTCAATCTGCGAGAACCTACACCTACGCTGTATACTGGAATTGACATCGTTCAAAAACAATGACAAAGAATTAGTAACATTGATTTGAAAACAGTGTTTCAATATTATAAATAAATAAAACGTTGCAACATTTTGGCGATAACTGCACTTTATAGTAACCCTGTTCTGCTCCAGTTGGTTTCTACTGCAACCCTACTTCCTATCCTCACGGCAACGTTTTTCTTAAAAAATAATTTAAATTATTTGTTCTTCGTTTGGATTCGTTGGTTATGGTTGATGTTTTTTTTTTCTTAATTTATTCCACTTCCTTATCGGTTGATGTTTTTTTTTTCTTAATTTATTCTACTTCCTTATCGGTTGATGTTTTTTTTTTTCTTAATTTATTCCACTTCCTTATCGGATCTAGGAGAATAAAATAACATCTAAATAAGCAGAAATGCTATCACCATTTTCAAAATAGATCTTTTCAAGGGCGTTGCAGTTCTGGTTTTCGATGTCAGACTCTAATTTGTTTTGTTTTTAAGCAATAACTAAACATAACATGAACTTTGAAAAAAAAAAAAAACTTTTACATCGTATAAGCCGCAGGAGTTAAAATTCGGCTTTTAAACACGTATAAGCCGCGGCTTATCTACGCGAAAATACGGTACTTCCTTTTTGTATTGTAAAAAACGTGTCAGATGCAGATAGAATTGAGATATTTGGATTGGTAAAACATTGCAGTCTGTTTCTATGAAAAGAATTGGACATTATAATTGCTAACTTTCTCTTTCAGTAAAGCAATAGTTATTTTTTACTCCGAGGTCCAATGTCCACTCGTATTTCCGGTCAAAAAACGATCTTCCCCGATCCCCCCCCCCCCCCCACACGCAACTTCTTTCCTAGAAAATTGTGTCAAGCAAGGGGTTCTTTGTTGGAGGAAATAGGAGCCTGCTCTCCCCCCAGCATGGGGAGAAATGGAAACCTGTTTCCACCTACCCACAGCAACTCCAGACAAACTTCTTCCCCAGTTTTTCCCCTTTGTTTGATGAAGGGCAATTCTAAACAATACATCGTCTTCTCCCATTTCTTTCGGGAGCCTTATTGTACTGATGCATCTCTGGACTGGTGTGGATTTCTTTTCTTGGAATCTAAAATAAAAATAGCAAAAAAAAAAGGTGGCGACTGTTGAAATTTTTTGGGGTCGCCACTTTTGAAAACTAGGTCGCCACGTGGCGAGTGGCGACCGTAAATCTTGACCTTTACCATCTATTGAGAAGAAACTGAAACTTTTTGATGACTGATTGATTTTTATTTTTTAATTTGAGCTTCTTGATGAGTTAAAAAAACCAGCTAATTAAAACAGGAGAAAATGGTAAAAAACAGGAAACTAAGAGACTATAATAAAAAACTGGAGCCAAGACAAACATTAAAAGTACGAAACTATTACCCAACTAAAAAAGGTGAAAACTTATGACTTCATGATTTTTACATTAGAAATTTTAAATATCACAAATGACATTCGATTGGCTCTAGTGATCACTATTTAGTCTATTACAGAATAATTAAATAATGAAAATTTTGGCTTCAGAGTTAAAATTGTCTAACATACAAGATTCAGACATATGCTTGTCAAAATGATCATCATAAGCATTTTTTTTTTAAAGCTTTAGCATAAAGTAATGAATGAATAATAAAGTAAAAAATACTAGTAAACCAGAAAAAAAGGTTCAGAATAGTGTGCTAATCAAGTAAGATTCGTACAAACAAAACAAACTATAATCCTGGCAAAAGCAGTGTGAAAAATCCGGAACTTTGTATCAGAAATTAGATATATCACAAATATCATCGGAAACACTCTAGTGTTCATCATTAAGTTCATCACAGAAATTTTTAGTTATGAATAATAGCAATATTGGCTTCAGGCAATTTATTCTCTAACATGCAAGATTCAGACATATGCTTGTCAGAATGATCATCATAAGCCAAAAGTCAATTAATTTCATGCAGTAACATTAAAAAAAAAAAAGAAAACAAAACTCGCTCAGAATAAGAAGTTTTAATCAAGCAAGATTCATACGAACGAGACATATTTCATCATTGCAGTTGTTTCCTCTTAATAAAAAATACCAAGTTTAGCTATTAGACAACGATAATCATTCATTTGCAATCAGCAGACCGTCGTTTATTTTCATCATTCTAAACAGTGAAATATATGCAAGCTGCCTTCAACTATTTACTAATTAAAATAAGTGTTTTCATATGAGTTATTGAACAGTAACAAAAAGCGTAACATAAATTGCTCAGTGAAAGATATCATCAATATGAGATCAGTTGAAGAAATTCATCTAGTATACATCATTGCAAAAAAATTGTAGTGTTTATAAACTAAAAAAAAATTAATGATAATATAACAAAATATTATTAAATCAAACTATAAAAGAATGGAACCATTTACCTAGTTGCATCGGGGCTAATAGCCAAATATGCCAGAGGAATTAAAAAATTCTGACGGGCATGAATCTTCTACCAGACATGGCTAGCTGGGCATGTAATTCTTAAATCACATTTTTTTAACATAGTTTTTAAATTCCTTATGCTACAGTAATTCTTGAGACAGCTGTTAATTTAAAATTTTTTCAGATTAATGCTGTAGGACAAATTCAAATGTTTTTATGGACATGCAAAAATTTTTAGAATATGTTCAGTACTCAGGCTTACTGCAGAAAAAGCCTGAAATTGAAATTCCAGCAAAGAGCTCCGAGTACTTTGAAAAGGGATGAAAACAGCACGAAGTCAAATAAGAGGAAAAATTCGGCGGCTCAACATTTCAAAAGATTTTTTTTAATGTTATGCAAAATCAGTCATGCGAGATTTCCACTTAATTAGTACCCTGAACTCGAACCTAAAAACGTAAGATAGAAGGCTTTTATTTTTTTAAAAACCTCTTTTTTGCTCATTTCCGATTTCTATCTTTATAAGTCTTCAATGCAGAAACAAAAAAAAAAAAAAAAAAGGGTGAAAAGGAGGGGGGGGGGGGTAATTTTTGATGAATTAGACACTTGTATCTCAAGAAATGAATTTTCTAATTAATATTGCATGGTTTTTAGTTTTGATAAACTTTAAAGATTAAAATAATATTTACGATTTGTTTGACTGAGATCTCTAATATTTTAGGTGAATTTTCTTAATTTCTACCTACTACAATAGAAATGAATGTTTTTGGCAGCATGCCAAAATAGAGTACATTTTTTGCCAATAATTGCCTCTAATCCTTGAGGTTTCAATCCTGCTGCATCCTAAAACATTTCCATTATTTTGGAAGTTGGAAGTATTTTCAACCTCTACTACTTTAATTTAACTTATTTTATGCTTTATTTTAACAATAAATGAAAGCATACATTTTTTTTAAACATGATGCAACATTAACTTTTAGATCGCGGAAAGAAAGGTGGATCGTGGAGGATTTTCATCCCCGTTTGACACTGCATTAGAAACGTTGTCTTCGTGCAGAATAACAGCACACCGCCAATAATGGGACTAAATCTTCGAGGGAGGACCCTTAAGGAACATAAAAAAGGTGTAGCCAAAGTTAACTTTCTGCGAATATTTTTTGACAAAACATGTAATTTTGTGCAAATTCTAAAGAATTGAAGTAAATTTTTTTCAAGTATTCTTGTAAATGTCGCAAACAATCGATTTTTGAATTTCTCCCCAATAAGCATAATTTGTAGAAATTTTAGGGTTTTTTTTTTCTAATTTGAAGCAATCTATAGAAATTGTTCTAAACTTCTTAAAAAAAAATTTCTTAAGTTAAAAAACTGCCTTTCCTGCCGAATTTTTTTCAGAATTTCCCTTGCATTGAAACAGAATTGTTCAGCAGTTCAGGTATCTGTTCTGCGACGAACGTCGCAAACGTAGCAGTATTCTACTTTGGGTATGTAAAGTTAGAAAATTTTAGTTTCTTGCCGTAAAAGTTAGCTGTATTATACTGTAAAAACAGTATAATACCGGCAGCAGAGGGTTCAGTTTAAAACTATAAAATGCAGGGTAATAAACTGTCAAATTATCAATTTTAGTTTATAGCTGTGAAGTTAGCAATTTTACAGTTTAGCACAGTAAAAAGAGCAATTTTAATTTCTTACTTTAAAATTAGTAATTTTTAGTTTATTAATTATAAAATTAGCTGTATTATACTGTAA
>JAXGGA010017780.1:0-23483 GCA_038373865.1 Uloborus plumipes | reverse complement strand
TGTTTTTAAAAATTTTTTTTTTAGATAGATACTGCATTTTATGATTAATTCTTTTTATCGCCTTTTTTTTTTTTGAAACTGTTGCTGAAATATAAAACAGAGACTCAAAAAAATTATTAATTATAATATTAAAAAAAAAACACAGTGAAAACAAATCAGCGGTGATCAAAAAATACCGAGCGTAAAACAAATGTAATTAATTATCGCACATATTTACGCACCTTTTTGCTGAAATGTACAACATCAACATCGAAGACAACATCGAACGCTAAACATCGATGTTTCCAAAACATCGATGGTAGAAACATCGATGTTTCCAAAATATCGACATCGATGTGGCAGCACTAACACATACCAGTGATTTCGCGCTTTACCGTTTGCAACTAAAATTTCGCATAAGTCAGCTCCTCTTTTTCCCTTTTTGTCCCAAATTAATTTAGCAAATATTGACAATCAGTAGGTTCTAAGGCCCCCTGAGCCTTAGGGCCCTTGAGAAAACTGTTTTCGATTGCATGTACCATTTGTTGGCCTCTCAGCGAAGAACAAGGAGTGGTATTTTCAAGTATCAGCATGATTCCAACCATTTTTTATTTATAATACTTAATTAATACAAGCGGGACAACTGAGTCCCGTCGGGACATAAAATTTTAAAAAGGAGCCTTACATTAACAGATCGGAAATTTACAATCCCCTTTCAGCTTCACACTACCCTGATGAATAAATTGCATCAGCCTTTCAACAAATTTGGAACGGCGTCACACGGGAAAGCCTTCAGCAAAAATGAGACCACATCACGCTCTGCAGGAGAAGGGAGTCAAAACTTATATCGTATTAAAATGTTTAACAACTGGTGGTCAATAGCTGTTTTGCAGTTACCAGATACACCTTTTGAAAGCCAGGCTGCTTTATCTGACATGTTGGATTCAGCTTTGTTTCAAGTATTTCGATACACGTTAATATTGTCCCTGGTTGCTGCCCTGGAATTTGATAAATCTAGGGATGCAATATATTTTGTGATATCTCCAACACATCTCTGAGGTTCTAAATACCATTCTAAAATGAGTGCACCGCACTGTTATACCCGATTATATCTCAGCAGAGGTTTTTTTCGGCTTCATCTCTTTGTCAATCCCGAAGCTATCTCGGGAAAAGTTAATTTGCGTTCAATGTAATAGACGGATTAACTTGACAGTTAAAACTGTAATGGCGCATCATCCAGGAAAATACATTCGACGCTCGATATAACGACCGTCTCTGTCCTACAAAAAACTGTCTTTATAACAAGTGGTCGCTACAAGAGGTAGAAGATAGAGTATATTGGGATACAGTTAGGGTTTTTCTCATCGGTCATTATATTAGGATGGTCTTTATAACGTGTGGTCGTTATAACGAGTGTCGACTGTAGCACTACCAGTTACACAGGATAAATATTTTTCATTGTTTTATAGGGAGGTGCATTTACAAATCTTGCTGGGGGGGGGGGGGGCTCTTTACTCTAATACCGCTACTGCCCCCGTTGTTATTTATCAAAGTAAAAATGTTTTTCAATCATCTGAATAAAAGATTGATTTCAATCATCTGAAGGAAAGATTGAAAATACTCGTTTTTCATTTGTTCTAAGAACCACCTGTTGTCTTTACACATAAAGTAACGGTGTAAGGTATGTTCGTATGGTCGTATTTCATCAATCGGCACATTTCAAAATTTGATACGGCACATTGAAAATTTTCTCCCTTCCAAAAGTTTAAGCTCGGATCGCCCCTGCCTGTAATTAAGCCTATATTCATAGTGCTCTTTTTTAAGCCTGAGTTTACAAGAACTTTTTTTTCATACAGACAAAAACAGTCAAGCATTAATCAGGCAAAATATCTTAAGCGTAGATACTGTTTTTCTTCAATGAGACTTAAGTACACATACTAGGGCTACGACATTGTTGACAAAACATCGATGTTGGAAATTAAAGACATCGATAGTACTGATACATCGACCGAAAAACATCGATATTTTCAAACATCGATCTTTTTTTAGATGTACTACGTACAAATTCGAACGCACAGTTTCCTCTCGTTACATCGCTCCTCGTTATATCTCGCAATCTGATACATCGTGCTTTTCTTTTTGTCTGCCGAAAATATATCGACTGTAAAACATTGACGAATTTTTTTCCTATTGAGATAGATATGGCGACTACTGATTTATGATGTAACTTCTTTTATTTTTTTCCTGCTGAAGTATAAAATATTGACAGTAAAAAAAAAAAAAAAAGAAAGAAAAAAGAAAAAAAAAAAAAAAAAACACCCTCGAACGCGAAACAACGATGCTTAAAAATCATTGACCGTCAATAATTGGTGGTAAAGTATTTTTTAGATAGATACTGCATTTACTGATTAAATTTTTTTGTCGCTATTTTTTTTAAACTGTTGCTGAAATATAAAACAGGGACTCAAAAAATGTGTTAATTATAATATTAAAAAAAAAAACAAATCAGAGGTGATTGCGGTGATTAAAAAATATCGAGCGTAAATTAAATGTAATTAATTATCGCACATTTTTACGCACCTTTTTGCTGAAATGTAAAACATCAACATCGAAGACAACATCGAACGCTAAACATCGATGTTTCCAAAACATCGATGTTTCCAAAACATCGATGGTAGAAACATCGATGTTTCCAAAATATCGTCATCGATGTGGCGGCACTAACACATACCAGTGATTTCGCGCTTTACCGTTTGCAACTAAAATACCGCATAAGACAGCTCCTCTTTTTCCTTTTTTGTCCCAAATTAATTTAGCAAATATTGACAATCAGTAGGTTCTAAGGCCCCCTGCGCCTTAGGACCCTTAAGAAAACTGTTTTCGATTGCATGTACCATTTGTTGGCCTCTCAGCGAAGAACAAGGAGTGGTATTTTCAAGTATCAGCATGATTCCAACCATTTTTTATTCATAATACTAAATTAATGCAAGCCGGACTTCTGAATCCGTCGGGGCATAAAATTTTAAAAAGGAGCCTTACATTAACAGATCGGGAATTTACAATCCCCTTCCAGCTACACATTACCCTAATGAATAAATTATATCAGCCTTTCAACTAATATGGAAAGGCGTCACACGGGAGAGGATCATGCAAAACTGCAACCATCACGCTCTACAAGGGAAGCGAGTCAAAACTTATATCGTATTAAAATATTTAACAACTGGTGGTCAAAAGGTGTTCTGCAGTTACCTGATACACATAACCGGAACCAGCAGCAATGGGGGGTTAAAGTCTAACCATTGATTTCTGAAATCCCATTTTTCAAGTTCTACGAAAATTTCAAAGAATGTAAAAAAAAAAGATATTTCCACATATTTTTACCGATGCAAAGCGACATCCGTTACTTCTTCGGACAAGTAGGTATTTCACGAAATGGTTATACAAGTCATGTTTTGTTCCATGTTACATGTCGAAAAGCAGGGTTGGCCATGACACAGGTTTTGAGCCAACTATTCAGAAACTGGACCTTGTACATATTTACGTTTGTTTTTCAATTTTTTTATGTTTAGAAACTGATTTCCGAAAAATGATGTATTTATTAAAAGAATCATCAAGTAATGACAACAAGTTTTTCTTTTAAAATTTTCTTCTCTTTTCTATATTTTGAAATGTGATTCAAAAAGAAAATCAATGTTTTGCCATGTAGTATGCAAGTCAAAAATTTAGATTTCGAATTAAAAAAAAGCTATTAATCGAATTTTTTCCGACCTGGTCTAACAACCTTCCCCGCACTAGCCTGCACCTGCTGTGAAAATCGGAACGAAATCGGTCGGGTAGTTTCTGATTTTACGCCGGAGAAACATATTTTGGAGTGTGTTTTATATAATATAAAGATTTAAACTTAGAGAGAAACGGACGTGTTAAAGTATGTACAACATGTCATTCTGACATATATTAACGTTTCGTAGCCCTATCTTTCTTCATTTAATGGTGAATTTAACATGGTGGAAATAGGGTTTAAACCCGGTCACCTTAAAATAATATCAAACAGGGCTGTATTTAAGGGGTGGGTTTTTAGGGTTCAAACCCCCTTTCAAAAATTTTCAAAACTATTATAAAAATGCTATTTATAATTTTCACTGAAAAAATTATTTGTGCTATTTTATTTCAATTTTCTTAGATACTTTGAAACGGCATTTGAAAAAGAAAGTCATCATTATTGTATAATTGCACAAATTGCAGTATTTATTTTTATTGTAGTTTTTGCAAACAAAATATCTCAACAAAACACTTTTCCCCTCAAAATTTTAATACCACTAAAAAGAAATCTGGTATGAACTCCACACTACTTCCTTTTACGTGTAAATTTCTTAGTAGTTGCCTTAAGTGTTAAAAAAAGTGCTTGGAGTGAGCAAGGTAACAATTCAAATATTTACTCCCCTAATCTGCCACGAAACAATGCAAAAAATATTTTACAATGGTTAATTTTCTAAATATTGCTGATTTTAATATCATTCAGTGAATTTTTCGCAAAATATCGCCAATAGCGCCAAGTTGAAAACAAATTCAAAAAACACTTTTTTCGCCCAAATTTGTCGCCAACTTGGCGATGTGTCGCCAATTTGACAACAAACACTTGGCGACCAAAAGCTTGGCGACATATGAGCTAATATTTAGAAAAGTGCCAATTTGAGTCCCAAGTGAATTTTCACCAGTATTTCAGTAACTAGTTAAAAAAATAACTTTCCCCAGAAAGAAGATAAGTTTTTCTTTCATTTCATCTACTAACATCAGAAAAAAAAAATTTTTTTTCAGCAGAAAATATTGTATTTATACATCAAAAATCAGATCGGTAACGTGTCCCAAGTAGCAAAGCTTAGCATGCAAACAGGTCATGCGCACTTTCTAACTTCCCAAAAAAACACATTTGCACAAAAAACGATTCTATTTTTACCCCTTTGTTAATATTTTACTTCATTTTTGTTTTAATCGATTTCTGATTTTCTAGCTGATGCGAAATAAGCGTGTCCCAAGTTCCGCCGTCAGAGTGGTAACAATAACTTCCGATCTATGTTCCCAAAATCATTTCCTGCACCTATACCACGTGATACTGAGTACCTGGTGGAAAGTTTTATCGAATTGTAATTAAAAATTTGCATTTCTGCATCAAAAATTGTAGGTAAGATTTTTTAAAGTGATTTTATGAAATGTGTGTCATTTGAGTCATCAGATCGGTAACACGCTCTAAAGTGCGCAGTTTTTATTATTTTAAAATTTATTTTATATATAAGTATAGTCCTTTGTTACAAGTGAAAAAACCACGTGTTTGATTTTGGTTTAGTGCGATCTACTCGGAAATAAAAAAAAAAAACTTTGTCAGTTTGTCAGATCGGTAACAGTCAGAGCGGTAACATTGAAAAACAGCAAATATGTTACAGAACTAACTCACACGTTTCAGAATTATAAAAAGCAAAAAACATACTTTAGCCATATATATTGAATATTTTTGTTCTTAAAAAATGAAAAGCAATCAGTTTTAGTACAATTGCTTCATTTGTGGTTTGTATGACCTAACAATAGAAGTTAGTAAAATAAGAAAAATTGACACTGCAGAAATTAAGTTAATTAATTATTATTATTTTAATTAATTTATTTATTTGTTTATTTTTGTGCCTCAATTTCTTATAACTTCGCTAAATAACTAGATAATAACTAGCATGCTAAATTTGAATTTCTGATCAAGAAATTAAATTTCTTGCAACTAATTAAAGAAAAGCAAGCAGCAGAGTTGTGTGTTGAAAAAGTTGAAGTTGTGTGTTGTTTTAAAACAAAGCAAATGTTTTATTAGCTTGGATTTGGTAATCTCATAATTTATTTTATCTAAAAATCTTATGGCTCATTTTTATTTCCAAGAAATGCTTTTTCATAATGAAATTTGATTTTTTAGCCTAATATATATATTTTAATATAATTATCTTCATTCTATGTTAAAAATGCAAGGAAATGATATCATATTTAGAGATGTTAACGAAGACTGAAAGCATAAACTCAAATATGTAGCTCATATTAACATCAGATCTGTAACATTCATCAGATCTGTAACGGCTTAAAAGTGAGTAATCTAAGGAGGGGGTAAATAACTTCCTTGACCTCCCCCCTTTTATTTTCTTGCATTTAGACCCAATTTAGACTTAAAATCCAATATTAGTTTTTTTCTGCAAAAAAATTTTTTTTTTCAGAAAACTCCAACTTCAAATTGGCACTTTTCTAAATATTGGCTCATATCTCCAAGTGGTCGCGCCAATTCATATCACGTGAGTCTGCATTGAAATTAACACTGATTTACCCCCAAAAAGAGGTAAAACACCCCCTTGGGAACATTCGAATGCAACCACAAGGGGAGGTGCACAACTAGACCATCCTCAGAGCCTATATACCAAGCTAGAAGATTCTACGGCATACAGTTTTTGAGTTATGCGACCCACATACATACATCCGCACATACGTATACAGACGTCACGAGAAAACTCGTCGTAATTTACTCGGGGGTGGTTGAAAAGGATTTTTCGGCTGCTTATATGTTGGTAGGTACATATGCACGTGCTGACAGATCGAAAAAACTACTGAACATTCATTTGAGGGTGAGTAAAATCAAAATTTAGACTTAAATTTGAGTGATTTTTTTTTTCACGATCACAATACTTCTTTTACTACGTAAAAGGAAGTAAAAACACAAAAATTCTTCAAATTTGTAAGTACCTACCAAACTCGATATTTAACACATCTTATAAGTTTCCTCCGGAAAGATAGAAATTGCAAAAGTACTCCTTCGAATGCTCGTATATGGGTTAACTCATGTATCCAGATTTTTTTAATTCATTAAAAAGATGAGTCTTTTTTTTTTTTACATTTTTCGTTTTAATACCCTTTTGACATCTATTGTAGCAAAAATCAATAGAATATAGAACATGAAATCAAATTTCATTGACATTATAGATTTCACGAGAAATTATGTTTAGTAACTAAGGTCTGGTTGCGGCCCTGATATCAAAGACTAAAAATATGAAACGCTCTTCATGAAACCATGGAAAAAGTTTTATAAATGAAGTGTATTAGCTAACTGCAAAGTCAAACGGAAAAAAAACAAAAATCCTTTCCATTGTAAAGCATAATCATTTATCACTTGATGTATTTATTAAAAGCAAAACAGGAATCAACTTTTTAAAAGGTCATCAATAAACTGCTTTTCATGAAACGCAAACTATTCAATGCGCAAATTCAAAAGAAAATTTTTTCTTGTGAATTCACTCACAAGATAATAAATGATTTTATAAGAATATTAATAGTGCTTTTGAGAAGTTAGAAAAGAACAAATTGTTGAATAAGACCTTTTATAGCCGAAAAAATTGAACTTCTAGGAAAATAACTTCAACTTCTTACTCATCTTTAAAGTCTGTAATGGTACTTATTTATGATGAAGAAGAATGATGAATTGGATTTATTTGACTTCCATTTGAAATAAGTACCTGGGGAAAATGTATTTTTAACTAAAAGAGCTTTTACGGGAATTATAAGAAATAATGTGGTGTGTTATTTGAACACAGCATTTGTAAAAAAAAAAGCTTGTTAAGCTTTGAAAAGAATATTATTTTTAAACACCCTTTTTTTTAAAAAATCAAGAAACAAGAAGTTCGGTAACAAACATTTATCACTGCAGTGAAATATGGGGCAAAGTGAAATGGTAAAATATATTCACAATTTGCAGCGCAACCTATCTAGCAATATTTTAACCAACTTTCTAGACACATTGTTGTATTCCTGTCAGAAAATAAACAGTTCCAAAAATCCACGAAAAATATTTACAAGCAATTTTCAATACTTTATACCTTAGTTGTAATATTCGTGGTTTTTCAAAAACATTTCTTGCCATTATAAAATAATAATTTTTTGTAATTATCATTTTAACTGTTAATTGAAATCGACTGATTTCCAGTGCTGTCCTTATTTAGTTTATATTATTCATGTTTTGATTTAAAATTTTTGATGTAATTTGTCAAGTGCAAGCGGGGCAAAGTGAAATAGTTCATTTCAATTGCTTATGCATTCATTTACTAAATCACGTACGCATTTCGTCATTTATTAAAGACTTTTTCTGTACTTGCTTCTGCATGGTTTTCACATTTTGCTTCCGGTTGCAGAGTTAAATTTAGCCGCGTGAACTTTAACGCACTTCCGCTTTATAGTGGAGCGAGCGGTTTGGCTTACGTGGTTTTGAGTCGAGTACAATCATTGGCAGGACTACGACTGGAAGCTTTAAATCCGACTGAAATTGTTGGAGATAAACCTTGCAATATTAAAGCAAAAGAAGAAATGAAACGAATGAGATTAGCTAACAATCAACATATTAGTCAAGTTCAAAAATTTGCTTAAGTGACTTATTAAAAAAGGCTAAGGCTAGAAAATGCATTGGTAGTTCTTCAAATTGAACATTACGCTTGATGGCGTTTGACTCAAAGTAAGTTGATAAATTAACAAAATTGGAAACGAAATATTCTCATGAATAAAAAATAAAGTGTTCGTGAATAGCATTTTTAACGGCGTTTGTTATTTTGGTGAAAATGCGCTTTGGGTCCCTGCTTGGCGCATTTTCAAAAAGTCGCCAACTGGCGAGTTTTTCCTTGTTGTCTCGCGTAGTTGAAAGCTCCGAGAGACATTACGCAAAAATGGCGTTTCTATGGCGACAAAACCGAAATCCGTGTTTGGCGAGAAAAGGGACCCAAAGCACAGGTTAACCGTTTCTTCACGCAATTCTAAATAAATTTTAAAACGAAAAAACTTTGAAATAAAATATAAAAAAAACTTTTTAAATTTAAAGACTATTTCTGTCCGCTCATTCGCACTAAAAAGTATGAAATAAACTAATAGTCCGAGAGCCAGGTGAAAATTTGGTTAATTATTTCTTCTCGATAGATAATTGGCCATACGCATCAGACAACAGTATCATAAAGCCCTATGACCGTCAGCTGCGGCACAGTGGGGGGGATGAGTAGTTGTAACCTCCCACACTTGAAGAAAAAAAAAAAAATCACTCATTTCCTCTCGCCTAAAAATTTACCAGATGATAGCTTATATGTAACTATTGATAAATATATACGTCAGCTGGCTGTATCTTGGTGGAAAAATTGTCAGCTGATACTTTGAAGGTCGTTACGTAGAAGTTAGCTAGAAGCATTTACTGCAAACTGTTCGACAAAAAAAAACCTTGAGAATGCTTCTGGTATTTTGAAGGCTGATTCTTATGTAAAATGACCCTCTGAATCCGAATATGACCCCCGTTTTCCCCCATCACGTCCCAATTTTTTTTAAACGCCCCCCCTTTTTTTTCATTTTTCCTTAGTTTCAGGGCTATTATATTTTTTTTTTGGAGGGGAAAGGAGCCTTATATTCACCAATAAATTTTTTTGAAGGTCAAGAGAGACTCAAAGTTTAAAATCAAGAGCACCGAGAAAAAAATCAGGGAACTTGGGGAGGGGGGGCGTGGCCCCCCAAAATATTTGAAAAATCCCCAAAAACGATCTTTTTATTCTAGTTTCTTTAAAAAGACCTTTAAAACATTTTTTTTGGTGCAGAACCAGAGTATAGGATCCGTTCCTATGGCTCCTGGGTCAGAAAAAATTTTCACGCTGTAAAATTTAAAAAAAAAAAATAATAATAATGCTTTAAAAATCGCACTTTGCACTCGAGTTTTAAAGCAGGTCTTCGGCCAAAAAAAAACAAAATTGTGGCTGATTCTTACGACAAATGACCCCCTATTTCCAAATATGACCTCAGTTTCCTCCCTCCACCCCCTCTTTCCAGAGAGTCCCCCCCCAATTCAGAGTCATTTTACTAATTCGGAGGGGAAAAGTACATTACGTAACCCGTTAACATATAATTCTAAAAGGCAACAGAGGTTCAAAGTTCAAAATCATGTACATGTGTACCAAAAATATAAACTATGGCGGTGTACCCCCCCCCCCCAAAAAAAAAAAAAATCTTCTTTTCTTGTTTTTCTAAGAGACGTTTTAAACCTTTTTTTTTTTTTTTTGTGAAAAATCAGAGTATTGAATTTTCTTTTCTTTTTTTGGGGGGGGGGGAGGGGGGAGGTATACCGCCCTAGTTTATATTTTTGGTACACATGTACATGATTTTGAACTTTGAACCTCTGTTGCCTTTTAGAATTATGTTAACGGGTTACGTAATGTACTTTTCCCCTCCGAATTAGTAAAATGACTCTGAATTGGGGGGGGGGACTCTCTGGAAAGAGGGGGTGGAGGGGGGAAACTGAGGTCATATTTGGAAATAGGGGGTCATTTGACATAAGAATCAGCCACAATTTTGTTTTTTTTTTGGCTGAAGACCTGCTTTAAAACTCGAGTGCAAAGTGCGATTTTTAAAGCATTATTTTATTTTTTTTTTTAATTTTACAGCGTGAAAATTTTTTCTGACCCAGGAGCCATAGGAGCGGATCCTATACTCTGGTTCTGCACCGAAAAAAATGTTTTAAAGGTCTTTTTAAAGAAACTAGAATAAAAAGATCGTTTTTGGTGATTTTTCAAATATTTTGGGGGGCCACGCCCCCCCCCCCCCCAAGTTCCCCGATTTTTTCTCGGTGCTCATGATTTTAAACTTTGAGTCTCTCTTGACTTTCAAAAAAAATTATTGGTGAATATAAGGCTCCTTTCCCCTCCAAAAAAAATATAATAGCCCTGAAACTAAGGAAAAATGAAAAAAAAAGAGGGGCGTTTTAAAAAAAAATTGGGACGTGATGGGGGAAAACGGGGGTCATATTCGGATTCAGGGGGTCATTTTACATAAGAATCAGCCTTCAAAATACCAGAAGCATTTTCAAGGTTTTTTTTTTGTCGAACAGTGTAGTCAGTAAATGCTTCTAGCTAACTTCTACGTAACGACCTTCAAAGTATCAGCTGACAATTTTTCCACCGAGATACAGCCAGCTGACGTATATATTTATCAATAGTTACATATAAGCTATCATCTGGTAAATTTTTAGGCGAGAGGAAATGACTGAATTTTTTTTTTTTTCTTCAAGCGTGGGAGGTTCCAACTGCTTATCCCCCCACCGAGCCTCAGCTGACATTCACGAGGCTTCATAGTTCGATTTTCTGCTGCGTTTTACTAATTATCACTTGAGAGGAACTTGGTCATATATATCTGTTACTGGCTCTCGGACTATAAGTATTCAATATAGTGATCATAGTGCTCAGAAATTCCAGCTCATCTTTATATATTTATATTTACGTTAATGTTAAAGCAGCCAATAAAGTTTAAATTAAAATTTGATTTAAGAAATAGGCGGTATACTGTTTATGACGAATAGCTTTTACTATACCGCCTATTTCTTAAATCAAATTTTTAATTTAAACTTTATTGGCTGCTTTAGCATTAACGTGAATATAAATATATCAAGATGAGCTGGAATTTTTGAGCATTACAATCAAGAAAAGAATTACTTATTATATTGACTGCTTTAGCATTAACGTAAATATAAATACATAAAGATGAACCGAAATTTCTGATCACTATAATCACTATATCGAATACTTAGTTTATTTCATACTTTTTAGTGCGAATGAGCGGACAGAAATAGTCTTTAAATTTAAAAAGTTTTTTAAATATTTTATTAATTCATTCACATTATTCAAATTATTTACCTATTTAATAATTATTCATTCAGTTATTTTGTTATTCATTCAATATTTCATTCATGCATTTATCTTTCTAATATATTAATAAATTCATTTTCTTGTTTATTTATTTATTCGTTTATTTTTTCATTAATAATTTATTTATTCGTTTACTTACGTATTCATTTGATGAAAATCACTGTAACTCGTCTAAAAGAAATGTTTCATTACAGAAATATTGCACTTCTCACTTTGCCCTATGACTATATAGTTAGTATATACTGTGTGACCAATCTATTGGGATTGTTTCTTTAGACCCTGCGTAAACTAACTTCATAAAATTTACCGTTTGATTATTTTAAAAGTACTATTTTGTACTACTAAAAGGTGAAATTATCAAACCAGATCAGAAGACTTATATAAAATATATATTAAATTAGTTTCAAACAGTCAGTTAATTAAATACAATTATCCACAGGTTTTTAATATAAAGCTTCAAGTATATATAAAATTATTTCACTCTACCGTTATCAAGAGGCATAAGTTTCGAATCTCCTTCAATTCTTGCAGAATCTCCTTCAATTCTTGCAAGTCCTTCCGCAGCTGCGACAAAGGATTAAATTTAAATCGCGTTGGAAGTGGAAATGGACCACGGCATGTAATAGCAGGTTGGATTAGCTAAAGCCCTGAAATTAAACAAAGTGAGATAAAGAAGACGAACCATACTAAAAAATGTTCGTTGCTCCGTAAAAGCGGTGACAGCATAGATACCTCCAACCAATGCAGTGCAGTTACTTAACTGGTATAAAAATATTTTTGAAACTTCAATCGGCATTTGCTCTAAAAAGTTTTTTAAAAAATTATTCTTTGATCACCATCCACACTACTTTTATCATTGGTTTCAAAGTCTATGAACAGTGATAAACTGCAAAATTAGCTGCTTTACAGTTTGTTACAGTAAAACTAGCACTTTTACTGTTTATTACCATAAAATTAGCCGTTATGCCGTTAAACAACAGTATAATACTGGCAGTAGAATCTCCAGTCCAAAACTGTAAAATGCACTGCAATGAACGGTAAAACTAGCAATTTTGCACTTTATTACAGTAAAATTAGCAATTTTACAGCTTATTACTGTAAAATTACTATAAAATTAGCTGTATACATTAAAAACGACATTTATTTTTTGCAGCATAGTCTCAAAGCAAAATACAATTCTATATCATTTAAAAAACATCTAATGTACGAAGAAAAATGATGCACCATTTACTTAAAATATTCGCGACAATTCAAGCTATTTTCCCCGTTTATTACGAAAACATTTTCAATCAAATAACATAAAGCGTATCATTGCATCCGCACTTTAGATCTTAACAAGATATTTATAATTCTTTTGAAAAATCAAAGATAAGTCGCTGTAAGAGACGCTTTTAATAGCTGAAAAAGAGGAAGTTCTTTGAAAAGAGCAATTTTGATACCCTAGTTGTCTTTTGATTCGGTAATAGTGCACGGTTTTATGGAAGAAAAAGTATTTTTGTAGTTGTGGGATTTATTCAGCTTTCATTAGAGTTAAATGGTTTGGAGATGGATTTATGTTGTAAGGAATTTCAGTCGTGAACTATGTTTAACCTATGATATAAGATCGCGTGTTTTCAACCGTTTATGGTGCGAAATGAAAGTATAGATGAGTACTTTAGAGTGGGAAGTAGGGGGGATTTTTTAAACTAATTTATTTATTTATTTATTATGTTTTTAATTAAATTATTTACGGATTTCTAAAAACAAATTATTCATTAATTTATTTTTTAATTTAAATTATTTTTTTTATTTCTTTACTAGCTGATGTGCCCGGCGTCGCACGGGTTTAAATGTAACATAACATGCCAAATCCAAGAAAATAAATATATGACTTTCAACTAAGTCCAGTAGACTCATTCACCCAAACAGCGAAAAAGAGCGTAGCTCTAACGCAATTATTTTCTCACGATCTGTACCTGATCTGTAGTAGAATCATTTTTCTCAAAGGTATTTTTAGTGACCATGCGGTAGATTAACTGGGTGTGAAGGAGAACGTGAAATCAAATTAAAATGTGATATTTATTTTATCCGTGTAATTTTCCGAAATATCACTTTCTATTTTCTAATTGTTGCCAAAAGCAATTCTCTTTTATTTAACCCGGTATCGATTATTGGCATAGATAAATACAAAAATCCTAAGAAAGCATTAAATTTTATACTTCCTCCAGAGAAGATTTGGTTCAAAATTTTCATCATGATTACTATTAATATTGTTGTTGCGAGGCAACCAAATTTTGCAACAATGGGTTGAAAATTTAATCATTTTGTGGGGAAATTACATGAAATTTACTATTTTCTATAACTTTTTTATACTAACTTTTTATAACTATTTATTATAATTTATAATATTTATTATAACTATTTATTATAATAAGTTATTATAATATATAATTAATATATATTATAATAACTTTTTTAAACTAAGCTTTTTAGAAATAAATTATAGCTTATCATACTCCCTGTTACTGTAGCTATCTACGGTGAAAAAATGGTTAAAATCGGTTCAGTAGTTTGGAAGATTACCCCGGACATACATACAAAAAGTAGACATTTATGTATATAGATTATTTACTAACTGGGTACCCGGCGCTGCCCGGGTTTCTGCCTTGTTGGATGTTTTAGTGAAACGCATTCATAAATTTTTCAACATTAAAGCGCACATCTATATACACAAATGGCTACTTCTGTAAACAATGGCTATTTTTTCTGTCTGGATAGACTGAAAAAAATTGTACAGTCATAGAAAAAAAAAACGAAACACTCGCTCTTATTCGAAGACTATTAACACTAGAGACACGTGTAATATGTTATTTTTTGAGGAATAATGTGTTCTATAAATTTCTATTGGTAAATTGTTGTTAAGGGGTCGTCTTCATATAAAAATCGGCCTCAACTTTAAAATTTTCTATGAAACCCCCCCTTTTTTATCGCATATTTGTGATCAGCAACATCATTTAACTTTGTATACCAAAACTTTTTAAATTTGCTCCAGCCGTTGCTTCACAATTGAACTGAGAAAAAACCGTCCCGTAATGTTAAAAATATTTTTGATACTTGGGCATATAATATCTAAACCACGATAGGTACGGCAAAGTTTGTTTTTTTATATCAAAGTATAAACCAACCCAACAATAAAAACGTCATTGACTTCCTCTCAGATAAAATTTTGAATTTTTTATGAATTTTGAAATTAATATTTGAAAAAATGATGATCTGGAACCATATAATATTTTGATGGAGAAACAATCTAGAAGGGGTTTCAAAGGAGAATCCAAAATGGGAGCTCAAAATATACAGTAGTTTTTGAGATATGCTAAAAGAACCATTTTTAGGGACCATATACAACTGTGCAAACTGAAACAATAGCAGGGAATTTCTATGCAAAGAAAGAGGAATATGCTTATCCACCAGTTGCAGAACATGCTCAGCGTTTTTATATAGTATTTAGTTTTCAACAGTTATAATACACTGAAGTGACAAAAGTCATGGGATAGCAATATGCAAATTTTCAGATGGCAGTAGCATCGCATAGAACAGGTATAAATGCGCAGTGCTTTTACAGAGCTTTCATTTCTGTTCAAGTTATTCATGTGAAGAGGTTTTAACGTGATGATGACCGCACGACGTGAATTAACAGACTTTGAACGCGGAATGTTAGTTGGAGCTAGACGCATGGGTCATGCCATTTCGGAAATCGTTAGAGAATTCAACATTCCCAGATCCACTGTGTCAAGAGTGTGCCGAGAGTATGAAATTTCAGGCATAACATCCCACCATGGACAGCGCAGTGGTCGACCGCCTGCACTTAAAGATCGAGACCGGCGACGTCTGCAAAGAGTCGTAAATTCTAACAGACAAGCAACACTGCGTCAAATCACCGTAGAAATCAATGTGGGACGTACAATGGACGTGTCTGCTAGAACTGTGCGGAGAAATTTGGATTTCTTGGGCTATTCCAGCAGAAGACCGACTCGAGTGCCTTTACTGACAGAACGACATCGCTTGCAGCGACTTTCGTGGGCACGTGAGCATATCGGTTGGTCCCTAGATGAATGGAAAACCGTGGCCTGGTCCGATGAGTCACGATTTCAGCTGGTAAGAGCCGATGGTAGGGTTCGAGTGTGGCGCAGACCCCACGAAGCCATGGACCCAAACTGTCAGCAAGGCACTGTTCAAGCTGGTGGTGGCTCCGTAATGGTGTGGGCTGTTTTTTCATGGCATGGACTTGGTCCTCTAGTGCGACTGGACCGAACATTGACTGGAAATGCTTATGTGCAGCTACTTGGAGATCACTTGCAGCCATTCATGGACTTCATGTACCCAAACAACGATGGGATTTTTATGGATGACAATGCGCCATGTCACCGGGCCACAACTGTTCGCAATTGGTTTGAAGAAAATTCTGGACAATTCCAACGAATGATTTGGCCACCTAGATCGCCCGACATGAATCCCATTGAGCATTTATGGGACACCATCGAGAGGTCTGTTCGTGCCCAAAATCCTGCCCCATCAACGCTTTCACAATTATGGACGTCTATCGAGACAGCATGGCTCAATATTCCTGCAGAAGACTTCCAACGACTTGTTGAGTCCATGCCACGTCGAGTTGTTGCACTTCGCCGGGCAAAAGGAGTGCCGACACGATATTAAGAGGTATCCCATGACTTTTGTCACTTCAGTGTATGTTGAAAGCGAAACGCTAATAAAACTGCTGAGTATATTTTAAAATTGGTAAACAATCATATTTTTTTGTCCATTAGTCAGAAGTCTGCATTCATGCAACATGTAGCAATTCAGAACACTTTTTCCGTGGACACTTGATTTTCATGGAAAACTGTGGTGTCTCGGAAGGTTATTTAGAATAATTTGTGAAGATTAGACGTTTTTTTAAATTCTGAGCCACGGTTTTAACATTTTTGCCAATCCTAATACAATAGTTTATATAAATACAAGAGGTTACTTTTAAGTTGTAACTCCTCTCCAAAAGGTGTGTGCTGCAACTGTTAGTGCGTAGCTAAAAATATGCATCAATCTTTGTTTAATCAAAAAGATAGAATGTTGCGTTTTTCCCTTGAACTCTACACAGTAGGGTTTTCTCTTCCAAATTTCAAAAAAATATTATAACTTTAACAAAACCCGAGAAATTTTAATTAATTACGGAAAGCAAACGTATTATTGCGAGTAGCTTTAGGTAATTTAATAGAAAAAATATGATTTGTCTACTCTTTGTAAATTTCGACCTTGAAAGTAGCCTTTTAAATGTGGTGGTGGTCCCTAAATCTTTGGTCGGTCATAACTTTTGTTCTACTGGTCCTAAAGTGATGCCGCTTGGTACCCAGCGTACTTTTGGCCCCCCGCACCTAATTATGTAACCAAATGTAGGGAAAATTCAAACTTTGAGTTCATTTCACTTTGTATATAGCCCCTTATCAAAATTTTACTCACATAGTTTTAAAGAAGACTTTAATCCATGGCAGAAGACACCTTTCTTTTGTTCTTGGCAAGTATAGCAGCAGAATAATTCAAAGTGTTTCGTTTTTTTTTTTCTATGACTGTACAACACACCCTAAATACAAAGGCAAGTTACAAATAATGTTTATAGCTAAATAGGAAATCATATAAACTTGCCATATCAAAATAAATGTATATTTACAGTATCAATCGCTCTGGAGTCAACCATTTCCAAATAGTGCACAATAAATAAGTCCAATTGTTACAATTTCTATCCTTGCGCCGATAATTCCTGGCTTTTGTGTCTCGTTTGCTACGTAGTTGAGACTGAGAGACACCTTGGCGATTTTGTTGTAGCTGTTGATCCCTTGATTCCTGTGTCTCATTAGCCCGCCCCAAGCGTTTCCCACCTGATGTAGTAGAATCTAGAGCTCCTGTAGAAGTTAGTCTTCCCTAGTTATGTCCCTAGAGTTAGAAGTCCCGAGAAATAGTAGCCTAAGCAGGATCTAGTGCTGAGCGTTTTCTTGGCATCAAGAAAAATAGTCAAAAAATGTAAATAGTCAAAATTTGTACCAATTTTTCGAATGGAAAATTTAGATTTTCCCTTTCAACCTAACCTTAGAGCACATGAATCCAGGCTGTATTAAACTTATAACCATGCAGCTTCCAGAATAGGAAAAAACATGCTTTTCTGCCAATATGTTAAAGCCAAATTGGTAAAAACATCTGATGTGATTAAGAAATTTTTTTGACTATAAACACTTTTCAATAAACAGCTCTTTACTCTAATACCGCTACTGCCCCCGTTGTTATTTATCAAAGTTAAAATGTTTTTCAATCATCTGAAGGAAAGATTGAAAATACTCGTTTTTCATTTGTTTTAAGAGCCACCTGTTGTCTTTACACATAAAGTAACGGTGTAAGGTATGTGCGTATGGTCGTATTTCATCAATCGGCACATTTCAAAATTTCATACGGCACATTGAAAATTTTCTCCCTCCCAAAAGTTTAAACTCGGATCGCCCCTGCCTGTAATTAAGCCTATTTTCATAGTGCTCTTTTTTAAGCCTGAGTTAAGCCTTTTTTTTTCATACAGGGGTCTTTCCATATAAAATCAACAAATGGGTCGTGCCGCACCATTTTTGATTTTGATTATACTTGGTAGAAAATATGCACCAATATTCTGTACCTCCAAACTGTTTTATTTTTTTCTCGAAAAAATTTTGTTCTCGAAATATAGCCATTTTTTTGTTTCGCCGATGAGTAAAATTCGGCATTTTTGATCTTTTTTCTAACAGCTCTGGTAAATTTACTTAAAGTGGTAGAAAGATCAAACATGGCTTATTTTGAAGCTAAAAGAATGAACTTTCATTTGTGTATAAAAAGAAACGATTTGGGTTAAGCCTAAATATAAATTTTTCCGTGTCAATTCGCGGTTCAAAAAGTGCCGTTTTCGTCATTTCAAGCATGAAAAAATATATGAAGGACTGACAGTGGGGTTCTAATTTTTTTTTCTCTTGCACCCAGTTATATATACTAGAAGCACAGAAAAAAATTAAATGATACCAGTAGTCCTTAATTATGTAAAAATTGCTTAAACTTGAGAAAAAATGAAAATTGGCATTTTTCACTCCCCAAAAACGGCCTGTGGAACAGGTAGTAAAAATTTACAAATGCATGGAGTAAAAAGGTGTTACATTGCCCTTTAAAACGAAACATAAACTGTCTTGTTATTCCAAGGTATTAAAGAGATATAAGCTTTCAAACTTTGAAAAAAAATGAAAAATATCCTTTTTCACTCTCCAAAAACAGCCTGTGGAATAGGTAGTAAGAATTTAAAAAGGTATGGAGCAAGAAGGCATTACATTTAACTTTAAAAGGAAACAAAAACTGTCTTGTTATTCGAAGGCATTAAAGAGATATAAGCCTTTTAAGTTAGATGATTGTTATGAAAAAATACATTAAACTTGAGAAAAAATGAAAAATGGCCCTTTTCACTTCCCAAAAATAGCCTGTGGAACACTTAGTAAAAATTTGCAAATGCATGGAGGAGGAAGGCGCTACATTGCCCTTTAAATCGAAACAAAAACTGTCTTGTTGTTCTCAGGCATCAAAGAGATAAGACCCTCTGAAAATTGATAATAATTGCTTTAACTTATGCTAAAAAATCTTGCATGAATTTTCAATTTTCAGAGGGCCTTATCTCTTTGATGCCTGAGAATAACAAGACAGTTTTTGTTTCGGTTTAAAGGGCAATGTAGCGCCTTCCTCCTCCATGCATTTGCAAATTTTTACTAAGTGTTCCACAGGCTATTTTTGGGGAGTGAAAAGGACCATTTTTCATTTTTTCTCAAGTTTAATGTATTTTTTCATAACAATCATCTAACTTAGAAGGCTTATATCTCTTTAATGCCTTCGAATAACAAGACAGTTTTTGTTTCCTTTTAAAGTTTAATGTAATGCATTCTTGCTCCATACATTTTCAAATTCTTACTACCTATTCCACAGGCCGTTTTTGGAGAGTGAAAAAGGATATTTTTCATTTTTTTCAAAGTTTGAAAGCTTACTTTAATGCCTTGGAATAACAAGACAGTTTTTGTTTCATTTTAAAGGGCAATGTAACACCTTTTTACTCCATGCATTTGTAAATTTTTACTACATGTTCCACAGGCCGTTTTTGGGGAGTGAAAAAAGCCAATTTTCATTTTTTCTCAAGTTTAAGCAATTTTTTCATAATGAAAGACTATCATCTAATTTTTTTCTGTGCTTCTAGTACCTATAACTGGGTGCAAGAGAAAAAAAAATTAGAACCCCATGCTGGTCCTTCATATATTTTTTCATGCTTGAAATGACGAAAACGGCACTTTTTGAACCGCGAATTGACACGGGAAAATTTATATTTAGGCTTAACCCAAATCGTTTCTTTTTATACACAAATGAAAGTTCATTCTTTTAGCTTCAAAATAAGCCATGTTTGATCTTTCTACCACTTTAAGTAAATTTACCAGAGCTGTTAGAAAAAAGATCAAAAATGCTGAATTTTACTCATCGGCGGAACAAAAAAATGGCTATATCTCGAGAATAAAAAATTTTTCGAGAAAAAAATAAAACAGTTTGGAGGTTCAGAATATTGGTGCATATTTCCTACCAAGTATGATCAAAATCAAAAATGGTGCGGCACGGAAATTTCTGAAAATTTGTTGATTTTATATGGAATGACCCACAGACAAAAACAGTCAAGCATTAATCAGGCAAAATATCTTAAGCGTAGATACTGTTTTTCTTCAATGAGACTTAAGTACACATACTAGGGCTACGACATCGTTGACAAAACATCGATGTTGGAAATTAAAGACATCGATAGTACTGATGCATCGACCGAAAAACATCGATATTTTCAAACATCGATCTTTTTTTAGATGTACTACGTACAAATTCGAATGCACAGTTTCCTCTCGTTACATCGCTCCTCGTTATATCTCTCAATCTGATACATCGTGCTTTTCTTTTTGTCTGCCGAAAATTTTTCGACTGCCGAAAAAACATCGACGAAAATTTTTCCCATCGAGATAGATATGGCGACTACTGATTTATGATGTAACTTCTTATTTTTTCCTGCTGAAGTATAAAATATTGACATTTAAAAAACAAAACAAAAAAAAAAACATCCTCGAACGCGAAACAACGCTTAAAAATCATTGACCGTAAATAATTGGTGGTAAAGATTTTTTTTTTTTTTTTTTTTTAAGATAGATACTGCATTTTCTGATTAATTCTTTTTATCGCTATTTTTTTGTTTTTGTTTTTTTGAAACTGTTGCTGAAATATAAAACAGGGACTCAAAAAAATTTATTAATTATAATATTAAAAAAAAAACAGTGAAAACAAATCAGAGGTGATTAAAAAATACCGAGCGTAAAACAAATGTAATTAATTATCGCACATTTTTACGCACCTTTTTGCTGAAATGTAAAACATCAACATCGAAGACAACATCGAACGCTAAACATTGATGTTTCCAAAACATCGATGGTAGAAACATAGATGCTTCCAAATATCGACATCGATGTGGCAGCACTAACACATACCAGTGATTTCGCGCTTTACCGTTTGCAACTAAAATACCGCATAAGTCAGCTCCCTTTTTGTCCCAAATTAATTTAGCAAATATTGACAATCAGTAGGTTCTAAGGTCCCTGCGCCTTAGGACCCTGAAGAAAACTGTTTTCGATTGCATGTACCATTTGTTGGCCTCTCAGCGAAGAACAAGGAGTGGTATTTTCAAGTATCAGCATGATTCCAACCATATTTTATTCATAATACTAAATTAATACAAGCTGGACTTCTGAGTCCCATCGAAGCATAAAATGTAAAAAAGAAGCCTTACATTAACAGATCGGCAATTTGCAATCCCTTCCATCTACACTACCCCGATGAATCAATTGCATCAGCCTCTTAACAAATTTGGAAAGGCGTCACACGGGAAAGCATCATGCAAAACTGCAATTATCACGCTCTACATGAGAGGGGAGTCAAACTTATATCGTATTAAAATATTTAACAACTGGTGGTCAAAAGGTGTTCTGCAGTTACCTGATACACATAACCGGAGACAGCAGCAATGGGGGTATAAGTATAACCATTGGTTTCAGAAATCCCATTTTTCAAGTTCTACGATAATTTCAAAGAATGTAAAAAAAAAAATTTCCGTTTCATATTTTTTCCGATCTAGTGTGACATTCGTTACTTCTTCGGACAAGTAGGTATTTCACGAAATGGCTATACAAGTCACGTGTTGTTCCATGTTACATGTCGAAAAGCAGGGTTGGCCATGATACAGGTTTTGAGCCAACTGTTCAGAAACTGGACCTTGTGCATAGTTTCGTTTGTTTTTTAATTTGTTTATGTTTAGAAACTGATTTCCGAAAAATGATGTATTTATTAAAAGAATCATCAAGTAATGACAACAAGTTTTTTCTTTTAAATTTTACTTCTCTTTTCTATATTTTGAAATGTGATTCAGAAAAAAAATCAATGTTTTATCATGTAGTATGCAAGTCAAAAATTTAGATTTCGAATTAAAAAAAGCTACTAATCGAATTTTTTCCGACCTGGTCTAACAACTTTCCCCGCACTAACCTGCACCTTCTGTAAAAATTGGAACGAAATCGGTCCGGTAGTTTCTGATTTTACGCCGGAACAACCATATTTTGGAGTTTGGCATGTTAAATTACCCTCCACAGGTCGTGAATAGTATGAATAGAGGAATACATTCTTTCAAGAGTACTGTAGGAACATTCCATGCAGTAGGCTGCGACTTAGAATTAGAGCAGTCTCAAAATCGATCTTCTGCTGTGGCAGGAGGCTTAATTGGTATCACTAAAAATGAAGAAGCAATGCAAAGGTGGTGGTCTCTTTATCCATTCAAAAATAGCTTTCACTCAATTCTTTAACCATATCTTGGAATACAATCTGATATTACAGTGGACATAAATAGTCAGAATGAATACACGCAATCGATGATTAATACGGACGAAAAAGACATTCAAAATATTATAAAGTATTTTAAAGCTTGTAATCCAAGAAAAGCGGAAAATGTGTGCTTCGCAATATTTTCCTTGCTGTGCGTTTTCTAAAGAATCTACTACGTGATGATTACTTAATGTTAAAGAAAAAGGGGAGCCTCTAACATAAGAAGATGACCGATATTTTATGAAAATTAAGAAATTATGAGACCCCATAAAGAAAACGAAAGTTCCCAACCTTTATAGTACTCTTGTCAAAACAAGCAAAAATATGTCCAACAAGCAACTGCAAAACGTAACAGGTAAAAGAATTTTCCAAAAATTATTTCTGGTAACACATCAATGTGGATTTAATACAAAATATTAACATTGCGCTTAAATGTGTGTGTGACTACGCCAAGTATCTATTTGACCATGGCGGATTATATAGAAAATAACCAAAATAACAACTCGCCCTTGAAATTCAAAACTTAAAACTGTGGTCCGAACTCTCAGAAAGCTATTCAAAGACTCGAAAAATTTATATTGTTCGTGGTATGGCACTTGTTTACCAAATGCAATTATAAAAATTCATACTTTTGGTGATTTTGCCGAAGCTTTTTTCGAATTCGATGACCCAACTAAAAGTTTCAAGCTAGAAAGGAATTTATTTTATGAAGTACTTGAATTAAAGTCAATTTATTTCAAAGCTGATTCAACAACGTTTTGTCACATATTCTATGCAGTAAGCTTATGTTATTACCCTCGGCGTTGATACAGA
>JAXGGA010017779.1:0-23486 GCA_038373865.1 Uloborus plumipes | reverse complement strand
CACAATAATGCCATCGCCAAATTTAGCGGAGTACGAAATCACGCCAAATTACTTCAAAGGTTGCTGGGAAAATGGAGGAGTAGCAGACACTTCCTTTTACAAATTAGTATTGCGTGTAACATCTCAACGCATAGATCTTTGTTTATCTCTCGCTTTCGTATCCAAGGGCAACCGTCGGTTAAGAAAACAAACCTCATGATATTATAGTGTGAAATATGCGTTTAAAACACTTAAAAACTTTACATCCTGCACAAGATGGTGCAGAACGAGTTATGGCTATGTGTTGGTCACCTAATAATAAAAAACTTGCAGTATGTACCGCAGATCGCACTGTATTATTGTTTGACTCAAGTGGCGAAAAACGAGATAAATTTTCAACGAAACCTTCAGATTCCGCCTATGGTAAAAAAAGCTATGTTGTTAAAGGAATGGCATTCTCCCCTGACTCTACAAAAATTGTTATAGCTCAAAGCGATAATATCGTATTTGTGTACAAAATTGGAGAAGATTGGGGCGAGAAAAAGGTGATCTGTAGCAAATTTGTGTTTCAAAGTGCAGCAACTTGTGTCACATGGCCATCAGAAGGACCTTTAGTGATTGGTCTGGCTGAAGGTAGAGTTCGTGCTGCTCACGCTAAACATAACAGAACTAATACACTCTACAGCACTGATTCGTACATTGTATCACTGACTTGCAATATCTCTGGTAAAGCAGTACTATCTGGTCATGCTGATGGCTCAGTTGTCAGATTTTTCTTTGATGATGAAGGCAGTGGGGACCTTCAAGGAAAAATATTTACGCATACATGCCCACCTTATGCGTTAGTTTGGGCTGCTCAATCAATAATTGCTGCAGGTTGTGATAAAAAAATTGTAATTTATGGGAATGATGGTGTTATCAAAAAGCAGATTGATTATAGTCGTAATATTACTGAAAAAGAATTCACCACTGCTGTGTGTAGTCCTAGCGGTAAAACTGTTATTTTAGGTAGTTTTGATCGACTGCGTATCTTAAACTGGAGTTCTCATCATCATGATTGGGAAGAAGCTAAACCTAAAGAAGTTGCTAATTGGTACACTATATGTACACTTGCATGGGCAAAAGATGGCTCAAAGCTTTCAGTGGGTACCTTAACAGGTCTGGTTGAACTTTTTGACTGCAGTATGAAAAAAAGCATGTATAAAAAAATATTTGAGGTTACTTATATTGATCCAAGCCAAGTAATCATTCGAAATATTAGTACAAACGCTCAATGTGCTATAAAATCTTCCAATGGAAGTGAAATTTTAGACATCAAAATTCTTGGAAAAAATAGGTATGTTGTTTCGCACACTTTGCAGACTCTTATTCTCTGTGATATGGCTGCCAATTTAATAAGTGAAGTACCTTGGAATGGTGTTGGTGAAAATGTGAAATTTTTCTTTGATTTCGAAAATGTTTGCATAGTGTTTAATGTTGGTGAATTATCTCTAATTGAATATGGAAGCAATGTAATTTTAGGTTCAGTAAGAACTGAATTTATGAATCCTCACCTTATCAGCGTACGGATAAATGAACGAAATGGAAAAAATGATAACAAGAAACTTGCCTACTTAATAGACTTAAAAACCATAGCAGTATTAGATCTTGTCACTAGTTTGTTATTAACGCAAGTAATGCATGAGTCCAAGATTGATTGGCTGGAACTGAGTGAAACGGGCAGGAAACTTCTATTCCGGGATCGACGGCAAAGGCTCCATTTAGTTGATATTGAAACTGATGAGAAAAAAACAATGTTAAATTATTGTTCGTTTGTTCAGTGGGTTCCAGGAAGTGATGTTGTTGTAGCACAAAATAGAGGGAGTCTTTGTGTTTGGTATAATATTGAATCTCCAGACAAAATTACAATTATGCCTATCAAAGGGGATGTAATTGAAATTCAGAGAAGTGATGATAAAACAGATGTTATTGTTAGTGATGGCTCTTCTACTACAACTTATGCATTGGATGAAGGATTGATAGAATTTGGTAGTGCAATTGATAGTCATGATTTTAAAAGAGCAGTGTTATATTTAGAAAAATTAGGCTTTGCTGAAGAAACTGAAGATATGTGGGCTAATTTAGGAAAATTGGCTTTAGAATCTGGAATTTTAACTATAGCTGAAAGGTGTTATGCTGCAATAGGTGATGTTTCAAAAGCAAGATTTTTGCGTGAGACTATATCTATAGCTAATGAAGCCAATGATAGCCCTAATGGTGAAGGTAATGACTTCTATCAAGTTAGAGCACGTCTGGAAGTCTTGATGAAAGAGTATAAAACTGCGGAGAACATCTACTTGGAACAAAATAAAATTGAGGAGGCAATTCAGATGTACCTTGATTTACATCGTTGGGATGATGCAATTGAACTAGCAAAAGTTACTGATCATCCTGATTTGGATAGACTGAACAATACTTATTTCCAATGGCTTCAAGAAACAGGGCAAGAAGAAAAGGCTGGGGAATTGAAAGAGCATGAAGGAGAATATCGAGATGCTATACGACTATACTTAGCTGCTGGCTTACCAACGCGGGCTGGAAGAGTCATCACAAATATGCCAATTTTAGCCGAAAATGATGAACTTGTGCAAGAGATTGCTTCTGCCTTAATGAAAGGAGAATTTTATGAGCATGCCGGTGACTTGTATGAAAAAGTTGGAAATTATCATAAAGCATTGGAGTGTTATCGATTAGGAAATGCTTTCAACAGAGCTGTGGATTTGGCTCGATCTGCGTTCCCTGAAGAAGTTATACATCTTGAAGAAGAATGGGGAGATCATTTGGCGTCAATAAAACAGCTAGAGGCAGCTATCAATCATTACATTGAAGCTGGAAAATCGATTAAAGCTCTTGATGCTGCTATCAATGCCAAGTTGTGGAAGAAGGCTGTTGAGATAATGGAAATAATTGATGATGTTCAGTCCTTAAGCAAATATCTGAAGCCAATGGCTCAGCATTTTTATTCTGTTGGGCAGTATGAATTGGCTGAACATTTACTTGTCGAAGGTGGTATGTCGCGTGAAGCTGTAGATATGTATAATAGAATAGGAGAATGGGATAAAGCTTATAAACTTGCCAGTCAGTTCTTAGATTCTTCAGAAGTAAGAAGAATGTACATAAATCAAGCAAAAGTGCTCGAGGAAAAAGGGGATTATAAAGATGCAGAAAAATTATACACATCTGCACAAGAATATGACATGGCCATTGCAATGTATGAAAACTTGAAACAGTATGATAAAGTGATGAAAATGGTTAAAAAGTATTACCCTGAAAAAATCAAAGACACCTATCTACACATTGCGAAGAAGTTAGAAACTAATGAAAAGTACATGCAAGCAGAAGAATATTATGTAATAGCTGGTGAGTGGAAATCGGCTATCAACATGTATCGTAATTTGGATATGTGGGAGGACGCATACAGAGTAGCAAAAACAAAAGGCAATGATATTGCTGCCAAACAGATTGCTTATTTATGGGCAAAAACTATTGGTGGCGATTCGGCCGTAAAATTACTCAATAAGTTTGGGCTTCTAGAAAGTGCCATAGATTATGCAGCTGAAAATTGTGCTTTTGACTTTGCATTTGAGCTTGCTCGTACTGCAATGAAGCATAAAATGCCTGACATACACTTGAAATATGCCATGTTTTTAGAAGATAATGGTAAGTTAAGGGAAGCCGAAGTGGAGTTCATTCAAGCTCACAGACCAAAAGAGGCAGTTTTAATGTACGTGCATAACCAAGACTGGGAGAGTGCTCAAAGAGTTGCAGAAGCTCATGATAAAGAATCTGTTCCAGATGTTCTAATTGGGCAAGCAAGATTCACTTTTGAAAGGGGAGATTACCAGAAAGCTGAATCGTTATTGCTGAGGGCAGAAAGAGCCGATCTTGCTGTCAAGTACTATAAAGAAGCTGGAATGTGGAATGAAGCTTTGCGGGTTTGCAAGGATTATACGCCAAACAAGCTGTTGGACCTTCAAGAGGAGTATGAGAGTGAAAACTCTGAAAGAGGATCCAGAGACGCTCAACATTTATTTGAACAAGCATCAAGCTGGGAAGAAACTGGCCAATACCAAAAGGCTATTGATAGATATCTACAGATTTCTCCATCGAATTGCAATGAATTTGATTTTATCGAAAAGTGTTGGGTCAAAGCAGCAGAATTATCTTGGAAATTCATGAATAAGCAACACACGGAACACCTAGTGCAGCAAATAGCTCCAAAGCTATTGCAAATGAAGAAACAAACAACTGCTGCACAACTCTTTTTAAAAATCAACTCAGTTAAAAATGCTCTTGATGCCTTAATTGATGCAAAAGACTGGAGCAAGGCGAAACGAGTAGCTGCTGAAGTGGACCAAAGATATGAAGAATATGTAGATAATTGTTATAAAGATCACTTGCGCTCTGAAGGTAATACTTCAGAACTTGCCGACATAGACATAATAGCTGCTCTTGATCTGTATGCAGAACGAAACCAATGGGAAAAATGCCTGGAAGTCGCTCAGTCTCAAGGAATGAAAGTGTTGCATAAATATGTTGCCCTTCTTGCAGTTAAGTTTATAAAAGAGAAAAAAGAAGAAAAGGCACTTAGTTTATATGTAAAATATGGAATACCAGCATTCACTCAAAATTTCACAATCTATAAACACATCATTTCTGCCATCTTTGGAATGAAAAATACATTTTCTCATGAAGCATATTCATTATGGGCTAGCTTAAGAAATATACTTTTCCAGCTTTGTTTAAATCTTCAAAAAATTGGAGGAGAAGATAGTGATGATTTTGACAACTATTTAACTATTGCTCATTATTATGCAGTGAGGTCTGCATGTATGGGACATACTAGTCTTGAACAGCAAGCAGTAAAAATTTCTCTAAGTCTTTTGCGTCATGCAGATGTGATTCCGGCTGATAAAGCATTTTATGAGGCTGGAGAAGCAGCTAGGAACCTGGGATGGAGCAGCATTGCATTTGTATGCTTGAATCATTTAATGGACATTTATGAAGCCATTGAAGAAGGAATTAATGATGTCGATAACAGTGATTTCCAAAATACTGATATTCCTTCCAATATTTTGATACCGTCCGAAACATGCTTAACACCATCACAATTTGAAGAAACTAAAGAATGGGTGTTGTCTGTTTCAATGGACCAGTCCGTGGACCAAGTATTGCCGTTGGATGAGCGTAAAATGTTTGAATCATCTCTCATTACTCATGACGGCCGACACTATCAACCTTGTATTGTTACTGGTTATCCAGTGATTAGAAATAAGGTAGAGTTTGGGAAATTAAACAGGGTGGCCAACAAAGATGATTGGAATAAAATAATTATGGCTGCAAAAGTATTTCATGCATCAGAATGTGAAGATGTTTTGAAATTCATTGCCACATGGTGTGGAGGAACTGGAAACACAGGTTTCACATATCAGTGAAATTCTTACTATATTTTGTAGTTTTCATATTTAAGCAAGCAACGAATTTTTGCACATTAAAAATAATTAAAGCAATTATCAACACCCTTTGGGAAAAAAAACGAAAAAAGAATGCATGCCAAAATCTTTCTTCTTTTCTTTTTTTGCCCAATACTTGACTTTTACTACCCTTACATCATTTTGAGAACATAAACGCTGAGAGAAATATGAAAAAAAAAAATATTTTGACACTTTTTCTGATTTCAGTGTATACTGTAAAATCTAATATATATTACTGATTATAGTGAAAAAATTTACCTAGTGAGTGTTAAAAAATGCCAAAAAAAAAGTAAGCATTGTTCTAATGTAATTCACACTAAAAATAAAAAATCAGTTTTTTTTTCTTTCCCGAAAGCTATATTTCAGCATGCATTTTTAAGTTTAAGAACAGACATCATACCTAGTCATTATTTTTATGTGATAAAATTATTATTTTTCTGCTTATTTTTGGATATATTATTCAAATAGAAATTTCATTGTTGAATTATTAGTTATTGTTACTGTTTCAAATAAATTTTTCGATTTCAAAAGTTTAAAATTTCTTTCTTTGTGTTCGAATACTGTCTTTTTTCTGCATAGTTAAATAAAATAGCCAAAAAGGAGCAAGAAATACTTTAGGGCTCCCTAAATTGTAAATCCGCCACTGCTGGCATGTATACTGGCTAAGAGTTAAAACATTCCTTTAATATCTAAAATATTTTTTTGATTATAAAGAAAATCCTTCAAACCAGGCTTGTAACAATTCTTTATCATAGAAGAAATTTTACCCATGTAGGTAACAACTCAATAAGATACTGCTTGCTTATTCCAATTAATATTTCATTTTCAAGTGACCAATAGAAGCCTATAGTATTGCATTCTTAACTATTATGTAGCAGACGTGTAAACATCATTCCAAAATAAGAACACTAGAGCAACAGTTGGAGGACATTTGGTATGCATGTACACCTCTATGTGAATTGATAATGATTTGTTTTTAGCACCAGTCTCTGCAGAGAGAATCCTAGTTAAAGGATTTCTCCTCTGCTGTAATTCAAAACTTAATACAAGGATTCGCATTAAAATTGGACTGTAATGATAAAAATTTTGGCCCCAATCACTTAAAAGAAGTGCACAGCAGAATGATTTTCTAATCAATCATAAGTGCAATTGAAATTATGAAACCTCAGTAACTTAACACTGGCTTAACATATTTTTGTGTTCTCTTGGGGCGTCAAATTATCAAGGTTCCACAGTACTAGTTTGGAAAGGACACTTGGAGGTCTTTGTGACCACAACAGATTTTAACATGCAACAGCCAAATTAGCATAGCTGGGGGACTGATTGGCCAGTATCAAAACTGGGGTTTTTCAGCCATGAATACAGTGCTTTGTCTACAGGACTTCTTCAGCCCATGTCAATAACGTTTTTTTCCTTGTGTAACAAGAGCCTGGCGTTTCAAAGTAAAATTAATTTCCGACTCTCCCCACTTTTCTCTGATAGTTGTCATAGTTACAGTGCTATGGACTTTTTCCCCACTTAGCTTTTGCAACAATAGTTAAATGCAAACGATTAAAATTGCTTTGTGCATAAACTATTATTCAATCAACGTTAATAAAGTACTTTTCTAAAGTAATTATATAATGGTTTCCCATAATGGCAGAGCTTGCTAAAACAAACTAGATTAGTTAGAAAACATTTAGAAATAACCAAGATATGATATAATAAAAATGTAAGCCTAATTTGATAAACATAGAGCAAATGAAATGCCTGAACAGCAGTGCATAAAAAAAATGGAGCGTTTTTCTTTCCTACGGTTTCCATGGAGACGACGCAAAATTTCTGAACTTGATATTCTTATTTTAAAGTAACAAGGTCTAATTAGCCATGCATCTTAAGAAACTTTTAAAAATTAACAGGTTAAGTGAGAAAAAATTCTACCTTCAATTTAAAACAAGAAATATGTACGAGGACAAAATTTTCTCAGGAAACTGGTACAACTACAAGCGATTGTATTCACAATAAATTACATTAATATGATAAAAGGATATTGATTCAATCTGTTTCTGATACTGACAATTATGTCTAGCTTTATGACAGAAAGCTAAATATATACATGGTGCGTCGCAAAAGTAATGCAAAAAAATTCATAAAAAAACACTTACTAAAGATATTCATACAAAAAGTCAAAAATCCTCAAAATAGCACCCTCTTGCATTGATACCGTCTTCAGAAGGAAGACGGTGTTTCCAACCCTGGAAGGCATCTTGGAAGGCTTGTTTTGGAATGTCCTTCAGAGCCGATGTGACATGAGCTTGAATGCTCTCAATCGAGCCCCAATGTTCACCTTTCATTGCTTTTTTCAACCTAGGAAATAGAAAAAAGTCCGCAGGAGCCAGGTCAGGACTGTAAGGAAGCTGGGGAACCAATGGAGTGTGAGCCCTGGCCAGAAAGTCGATAATAATGAAAGCGCTGTGACTCGGCGCATTATCGTGATGAAGTTTCCACGTGTCCTTGATGTCGTTTCGGCAACGGGCGACAGTCCTTTTCAGTCTTTTAAGCACTTCCAAGTAGAAAACTGAGTTAACTGTTGTAGCAGTCAGTACAAATTCGTGGTGCACAATACCTCTGATGTCAAAGAAAACAATGAGTATGGTTTTGATCTTGAACTTGCTCATGTGTGCTTTCTTGGAACAGGGAGATAATGTGGTGTGCCACTCTGAACTCTACCTTTTTGTAACAGGGTCATACTCAAAAATCCAGGACTCATCGTCGGTGATAACTACGTTCAAAAAATTAGGATCTTTTTCACACATTTCCAACATTTCTTGGCATCGGAGCACTCTCAGGTCTTTTTGTTCGTCGGTCAAAACTTTTGGAACCAGTTTGGCACACACCTTTCTCATGTTCAAATCTTCTATGACAATGTGATGAACTACTGATTTTGTTAAGTTTAGAGTCTGTGCTATCAATTGAAGGCTCAATTGTCTGTCAGAGTTCAAACAATCATGCACACGTGTCACATTTTCGTCGGCTCGTGAGGTTGACGGCAGCACGCTGCGAGGTTCGTCCGTGATGTTCTCTCCACCCTCCATGAACGACTTGTGCCACCGGAAAACTTGGGATTGGGACAAGCAATCAGTCCCAAAGGCCTGCTGAATTAATTGAAACGTTTCGTTGCCAGACTTCCCAAGTTTAACACAAAACTTGATAGAGCACCGTTGCTCCTACGAATTGTCCATTTTCTCGTGTCACATTTACTGAAAAAGGAGTTCACTATATCACACATTCTGTCTCTCTGGCAGCTGACAACTAAAAAACACCTGGCGCAATTTGAAGGCTACACCCCCCTACACCTGGCCCAGCTGGTTAGAATACGCTGCGCTGTACCAATTACGTCAGAAAAAATCATTCGCATTACTTTTAGGACGCACCATGTATAGTTGGATCTGCATCCAATTAAGCTTTTTGTGTATGCATGTACTAGAAATCTTGTTTTGGATAGGTAAGTTGTTACAAATAGAAGTAGTTTTAAGGTCTAGCTTTCTTGGCTAATAACGATTATACTACTTTTGACACCAACCAAAAATCAGAGTGAAACAGAATTTAAAAATGTGTTTCAAAATAGATAAACTCTTAAGTTCAACTAATGATTCATACTCTGACTTGGACAGTACAACATCTCTACACTGCTGTGCTAAGCGCCAAAGTCAGAATCGGAAAATGAGATTCTATCACTTTCTGTTTCTCATCACTAACGTAATGTTCGAAAGAGTTGGTAGTTATGTTATATGTTCTGATAAAAAACATCATGCTTTTATTATTGTTTTCATAATGAAAAACTTTTAATTATTGCAATTTGGAAGGAAAATTAATGTCATATATATTTTATGGTTTAATGCCAATCATTAGATGAGACTTTTTATTGCTACTGCCAAAAGTACTCCCCCACAACCCCCTGAACAAGAGCCCTCCAAAATCAGATCAAAAATCTGAAATTATACCCACTCCGCACCTTAAAAATTTCAACAGCGGAGTCTTACCATAAATGCCTCCTCATAGATACTCCTGTTAATACTGCTGGTAGGTAGAACTGACAAATACCACAACCAGGAAGGCTACCAAAAAAGTATGGGAGCATTATACGGCCGTGCTAAGTGCAAAAGTGGTACCTGCAGTCAAGCTCAAACTGAGATGAAACTCTTTAAAGTTTTGCGCCACCATGTACTTGATTCAGATGAAACTTTTTCAGAATTTTTTAAAAAATATTTCCTGTTCTCAAATGACCATATAATTTTGTATTTATGTAAAATACGTCACAAAGAGCCACCTGGTCTTAATAACTCAATTTTGTTTAAAAGTGCAGATACCACTTTTGTGCTTAGCATGGCAGTCTAGTCCTCAGAAAGTTTTATTCCTAAATAGCGTGAATAACATCTTATGCATAAAAACTCACAGGGCGAGGACTGCTGATGGTCTTAGAAAAAGGTGAGAAAGGTGACAAATTTTAAAACAAAGGTGACAAAAAAGTAACTAAAAGGTGATCAAAAATAATTTGTTAAGCATTCAAAAAGAAGAAAACGGAAATCCTTTTTTCTGACGTTTACCAAAATAGCCTCTACACATACTATTTTAAAAGACTTAGATTCAGAACATGAATATGATAGGGCTGGAAGTAACAAAAAAAAAAACTGTTTTAGGACATATTTTTAAAAAACTTTCAGTGAAAACTTTATGTTATGTTCAAAGATTTTTTTTTTTAAATCAATTAAATTAACACCTGAAATTATGAAGTAAAGATAATGACAATGTATTTAATGAACATATTTTATTTTTTTCATATTTTTAATAGCTCATTTCAAAATTACCGGCATTCTTTTTCTTGTTTCTTTGTAAATACAAAGCATAAATGTTCACTAAAAAGTATTGATAATAGAAAATGTACAGAGGTGATTGTGAGTTCGTAAAAAAATACCTGAAAGTTTTTAAGAGAAAATATGTGGGGGGGGGGGGGGTTAAACTAGAGTCCCTATTACTTAAGCACACATAATTCTATAACTATACACATATAATAATTAATGTAGGGTAGTAAGCGTCAAAAATGAGAAAAATTCGATTTTCATATCCGATGCAAATTGATTGTATTTTTTTAAATGAAGGCATCAAAATAAAAAAAAGATGCAAATAAAATAATTTATTAAATTAAAAAAACAATTACAATGGCATCTTAACATTTTTATTCGATGAATATTATTAATAATTATCGGTATAATCATCGAAAATTCGAAAAAGCAAAAAAAAAAAAATCCGGAGGTTTGAAGATAGAACATGATTAAAAATATTTTATTTTCGGTATTTTCGAACATGAAAATACCAGAATCGATCATGAAAATGCCGGAAATCCGGTAAAATACCGGAACACAATCACCCCTGAAATGAGTGAGAAAATAAAATTTGAAAAATCAGAAACTTTAATTGAAGCAAAATGATAACAACTTACAAGGTGAAAATAAAATAATGTTGAAGTATAAAACTGAAGATATTATTTCATATGAATAAAAGTGTAATGTTTTTCGCTTGGGGGGGGGGGGTCTGAAAATATACAACGGCACATGTCCAATACTGAAGAGAGAAAAACTTTTATATCATATTTTAAGTCTTGTGAGCACTGTGCTGTGAAAATGTTTTTTTTCTTTTTAATTTTACCAAATCCTTACATACATCAGCAAAATTACATGTTAAACTTAGAAAAAATTTCTTTCTAATGCACTAGTAATCTATTTTTGGAGTGAGAGCTACAAAAAGTAATTTTAAATGAAGTTATTAAAAAATCATAATAACTAATGTTATTACAAAAAAAGTTAAAAAAATATGTAAAATATTTACAGGATACAGAAAAATTTAAACCTTACGCATGACATGCAATAATAGTTTTAAAAATTTAACTCCAACATTAGAGAATTTTAAAATTCACAAAAATTTTTTACAAAATTTTCTGCAGAGCGAAATATAAAGAAATTTCCAACAGAAAATATTCATTTATTTCATTAAAAAGCGATTTCCAATGTTGGCGGTTCATTTCTGAATTTCTACCAGTCGTGGAAGGCAAAGCAACAGTTTGTCAATTCATATGTCACAGCAAGCCATCACTAAGCAAGATTGCTTGGCAACGATTTTATTGAAATTTTGAAACTTGACATTTTTTTAAAACTGAGAGACCTATAAAGAATTATAATAAATATAGTATGCAGATTTGTAATGTGGAGGGGAGCACACAATAGAGGTCAAGACATTGAAAAACTGGTGCCCTTAAACCTACCTTTAACATTGTGAACATATTTGATATTCAGTACTATTAGAAACTGAAATATATTATTAGGGATCATCAGCGAATCTTAAATAATAAAATTATCTTAGCAGGAGTCAAAAAATTGTGCATTTCAAATGTAACGTTAACAAAAAATCTGGTATGGAAACCCATACTATTTCTTTTTACGTGTAAATTTCTTAGTCGTTGCCTTAAGTATTAAAAGAGTGCTTGGAGTGAGCAAGGTAACAATTCAAATATTTACACCCCTAATCTGCCACGAAACAATGCATGACATATTTTACAATGGTTAATTTTTTAAATATTGCCGATTTTAACATCATTCAGTGAATTTTTCTCAAAATATCGCCAATAGCGCCAAGTTAAACCTAAATTCAAAAAAAAAAATTTTTTTTCACCAAATTGATCACCAACTTGGCGATATGTCGCCCAGTTGGAGTAAAACACTTGGCGACCAAAAGTTTGGCAACATATCGCCAAGTGGTCGGGCCAATTCATATCACTTGAGTCTGTATTGAAATTAACACTAATTTACCCCCAAAAAAGGGTTAAACGCCCCCTTAAGAACATTCGAATGCAACCACAAGGGAAGGTGCACAACTAGACCATCCTCAGAGCCTACATACCAAACTAGAAGCTTCTACAGCATATAGTTTTTGAGTTATGCGACATACATCCTCCCATACGTACATACAGATGTCACGAGAAAACTCGTCGTAATTAACTCGGGAGTGGTTGAAAAGGATTTTTCGGCTGCTTATATGTTGGTAGGTACATATGCATGTGCTGACAGGTCGAAAAAACTACTGAACATTCATTCGGGGGTGAGCAAAATCAAAATTTAGACCCAAATTTGAATGAATTTTTTTTCACACAATACTTCCTTTACTACGTCATTGTAAAAAGTTTTACTTTATGAAAAACAATAAGAATCTCCAAAGTTTGAAAATAACAACTTGAAATAAATGTAATAATATCACATAGACTATCAATATTTGTAAAAAAAAAACACAGCAATTTATGTAAAAAGCACATAGTAATAAAGCACTTTTGAAAATGAGAAAAAAAAATTTCTGTAAATTTAAAAAAAAAAAGATGTTTCCCAAATAACTTCTTTCTTCCTGATATTTTCTTTTTTGCATTACATTTTTTCTGCAAATTAAAGGGTATTTTTCCAATGATGCCTTACACACATGCTTCAAGGTCAAAGAGGCTTGTGGTATGGCATAGAAAAAGCATTTGTCAGAACATTAAACTAAATTTGAAAAGGGGTGAAATCAGCAGCCAGTTTTTTCTTTGGGGAAGGTGGGGGGTTGAGCAGAAAAGAGATAAGAACTTTGACCCCGTTTTTTCCCCATCTCTATGCAAATCACCAACAGAATTTTGTTTCCAGAAGGAAAAAAAAAACCCTGCCAAATATCCTTGTAACAGGTGCATCTGTTTTTTTTGTTTCCTCTTGAAACTTTTAAACAGTTGCTTCTGAAAGGTTTTGTTTTGTGGATGAGCCACAGTTGAAACACTTTTTTAATGTTGAATGACATGTTTGCTTTATTTTTTTTTTCAAAATTCCATTTATTTTCAGGTAAGAAAAAGAATATTCATACTTTTCAAAAATTTTATGAATCAAAAATGGATTTTTCTAAAACACATTTCAATAAAGGTTTAAAAAGGTGACTAAAATTCCAAAAGGTGACAAAAAGTGACCAAAATTTCAAAAGGTGACTAAAGGTGAGAAAGGTGACCGAGTCCTCGCCCTGAACTCATAACAATTGAAAATAAGTGAGGAGTCGAGTTTATATTACGAGAAAATAGCACGACCACTCTAAAATTAGCTTTATTAATGAAGAATGATCCAGATATTTCAAAATATAGTGGAAAAAAGCTGTATCAGTGGTAACATTTCACAATATAATCAAATTGGCAGCGTGCTTAGGAGAGAAATGACAACTGGCCACCCCCCCAGCAACAGAAAATAACCATTTTCAGTCATTTATAATTTCAATATGCTCACTAACAACAAAAAAATACTAGATTTTACAACCACTTTCCAATTATAACCATTCATACATATATTATTAGTGAATTACAAATATTTTTGTAACCATTGCTTTTGTAAGGATTTTAAGAGAAAAATAGCCAAATAAAATAAAAGGCAAGAAAAATAGATTTTATATATTTTTATTTAACATTTAATAAATTAAACAAACTGGATTTATAATTGTACAACATCATGAAATTATAGTGATGAAAAATATGAAATTATTTACAAATGAAGTAACTTATAATTTCAAATGAATATCCCCAAATGTCAACTAGAAAATTTCTATGGAGTGCACTCCAACATCGATCTGGATTAAATAAAGATTTCAAATTTGAAAACATCTGGAAGGAAAAATTAAAAGAAAAATTATTATTATTAAATTAATAAGAGTAAATATCATAACATTGCACTATAAATATGATTTTTATTACTAGCTACAATAATAATTTTTTCATGGAAAATTTGTGTTTTTTTTTTTTTTTTACATTCTTTTATTCTCATGAAGTTTTCATACATGTCTGTCTGGTAACCAGTGGCGGATCATAGGATTTTGAGGCCCCAGGCGCTACCTGATCCGGAGGCCCTTCTATTGACCGGGGGGGGGGGGGGCAAATGGATGGTTTACTAATACGAATGGTGCAGATGTGCATGAACGACCTACGCAAAGGTTTGCGGTACTTTAGGTTATCTTTTAAGATGTTCAGTGGTGAAAATCTCTTTGAAAATTGAAAACTTAAGTTTTTTTTTTTTTTTTGAAGTTTTATAAAATCTGCGCTTTATGACGCTGAGGGAGAGAGATCGACTTTTTGGTTTTGGATCTTCTGTCCGATTTTCCCGAGGGAAAGAGACAGCTCGGCAGAGACGTCATTTCAAGTTTTTCCAGGGGGGGGGGGGGCAAAGGGTCCAAACACAATGCAATTTCACCGGAAAACATCAAAAACCACGCCCACTTATATGTAAATACATTGATTTCTCAAAGCGAGGGGGGGGGGCAAATGCCCCCCCCCCTAAATGACGGGCCTGTAGCTCGGTAGTTCTCAAACTTTTGACACAATAAGGCTTCAAAAACGCAAGTAAGATAATATTTGGTGAGATTAGAGGAACGAGATGGAAATTTAGCAGATTTCCCTTAAAGAAATAGATTCTAAAGCTCTATTTGGCTACATCAGACATTTGGCAGCTTTTTCGTCTAGTTACATGATTATTTCTCACATACGATTTTCATCTCGAAAGATAATTGTAAGCAGAAAAAGCTACTTGGTTTTTAGATAAAAATTCCAAAAATAACATAATGGCTCAGTAATGGCTGAATTAAGGACGACTTTTCTTCCGCCAAAAACTTTTGTAGATTGTAATGCTTTTATCTTCTTCATCTTATAAAATCTCAAGACCTATAAACATTTCATAGCCTTGAATAATATAAAAAAAACTTGAGACAATTGAAATTGTAATTGGACCTTAATTGATTCAAAAAATCTAGGTTATGCACTAAAAAGTTATTGTAGGAATTCTAATTTTGTTTACAGTTGCAAGCAACTTCAAATATTACAGAATACTAACTCTATTGTAGTTAAAATATAATAAAGTTATTTCAAAAGAAAAAAAAAAATGCTTAAAAATCAAGACAAAAACGTTACTTTTTTAGAAGGTTAATATTTCTTATTTTGTTTTACACAGTACTAAAACTTTGTAAGCGGAAATTTTCTGATTGGCATGAAAAGCAAGTGTAACATAAAGTGAAGAGAGATATTCAAAACAAAAACTGGCTAATCAAAAATTGAAACTGTACTAGTAAATGTGTAAAAAGTTAATTTTTGTATTTCTTTTATCAGTAGTTTTGTATATCTTATTTAAAAAGAATTTGAATTATGTAAAAATGAGGAGTTCAAGGGAAATGCTTTGCAACATTTCTATTCCCTATGAAGATTTTTTTTTTTTTAACGAAACGTAATCAAATTAACTGAAAGCACCAACGAAAGAACTTGCAGTTATTTATATTTTTTTGGTAATATTGTTTACAGCTATAATTTTCGAGTAAATTTCTGAATAAAATAAAACTTTTGAGTATTACGAAACTTTTTTTAAAAAATAAATACCGAAATGAAAACTGATTAGCACACTAAGGTTTTTCATGAGACCATGAAAATATTTAGGAAACATTGGTTTAGGCAGAAGTTTTACTCCTTTGTAAAACAAAATAATTAGCATGAAAAAATTGCTCTGGTACTAATAAAAACCTATGATAAATGCAATTTGAGCCATCATATGTTCATTATACACATGAATGGGAAATAAATTTCATAAGCTTATAAAAAAGGAATACCACAAGGAATTTTCGAACTGCGTAAATTTTACGAACTCCAGTATATTAGTCGTAACTATACTAAATATATTTAAAATTGTGAACCTAAATGATAATAAAACTTGCGCATTTACATTTTTTACTACGAAATCTTCGATTACGAAAAGGAAAATTAATTTACCATCACGTCAAAGACCAGAGTTAATGGTTTGTACATCATTTTGAGAATCACAAAGCATTTTTCTTAATGAAGGTATTCCCTTGTACTAACCAACAGTAATAAAATTTGAATCATTATTAGAAATTTTTAAAAACATTTTGAGAAATGCAATATGGAGCAATCTTTAAAAGCACGCGAATGAGGAAAATAATTAAATGAGTATAACAAGTAAGTTTGATATTTTAAATGCTGACACTTTTTTAATTAATCTGTTACATTAAAATCATATCGATCTTTAAATAAATGAACATGAAATTATATAAAACATAACTTATTCAAAAATTAAATTTTCTTCTATTGTAAAAGAAGAAATAAATTTTTAATCAAATTCAGAATTCACGGTTCCAACAGTAAACCTTTAGTTAATCCTACATTCCTTTAGTTAAATTCAAGAGAAAAAAATGAAACGACGAACATAAACAAAACAATAAATTTAACTAATTTACTTACCTTACAAAAGGAGTAAAAAGATGATGCATAAATTGGTTTAATTCATTTTTATTTGCTGAGTAAGAGGATAGAAAGAGACTAAGAAGAAAAAAAAAGCGGTCTGCCCCATGTTTTTTTCCTTATTGAAATAAATAGAACCAAAATCTCTTGTGAATGATTTTTTTTTTTCATGTACCTTAGGAGAGAAAAAGTGACCAATCAAAGCTAACTCTAAAACATATGCCACTGCCGGGGCCCCCAGGAAAAAGTCCGCGCGATTCACGGAGGTCCCACCCCCCGGGTCCCGCCACTGCGTCATGACAGAGCAATAAATTGTTCCGAACTTTCTCCACCCTCAGTGACAGTGTTGACGAGTATCCCCTTTTCTTAAAAAAGAAAAAAGTAAATTCTGGTAGTATCATCATCTGATAAGAGAAACAGAGGAAGCATAAGCAGATATTGCCCATCTACATGCTTTGTGGAAAAGCTAGACATGGTTGTAAAACTCGGTGCCTCTTATGCCCCATGCTTTTGTTAAAGAAACTGACCTCCCCAAGCATTGAAGGCGCAGATAAGGGCAGTGGGAAAACTGAACTTCTTTTTCTCCCCTTCTAGAACAAGAGAGAGAGAGATGAAACAGTAGCTATTTTTAGTAAAACTCTTTGACACCCATGTCCTTGACCTTCCAATGCATGAAGCTACTTGTGTCGTGCATCAGCCAAAAGTAGGGAAATTCTATTTTCCCACCCATCTTCGTGGACCTTTTGGTTTCAGACCTTTTAGCCGGATCCCGTCACCAAGGCCTAATGACTAATGTGTTTTTATTTTTGATACTTTCGTAATTTAAAAAAAAGTTATCTTTGTTTTCTCTTCAAATAAAGTGTTAAATTGCCACCCCCTTAAAAGTACCGACCCGGGGCCTTCGGGAGACGAAGCGGGTAAGCGCGGCAGCTGTCCTTCCGTAATTTTTCGAAACTAATATAATAAAAATGCAATTTTAACTTGCCTTTAGTGAGATTAAGTGGAATAGTTGAGATAAAGGGCTTTCATCCGAAATTTTTTTTTTTTAAATTAAGGGCCTAAAAAGTTAATTTTGGGCTCTTTTTTTTTTTTTGTCTTGTTGGAGAGATTTGGTGCAACCCTCGCTTGGATAAGCGCTGAGTAGTTTCATCACTACACTTGAACTTAGTGCGCTAGGTCAGAAACTTTAAATACTCCAGTAATAATATTTGAGAATAAATGAATAAAAGGAAACATTTTGAGACTCACGGGGGAAATCCGGAGCCGAATCCCCCCCCCCCCGCCGCCACTAGAAATAACCGTTTATACATCTTTTGTTTAACTTTTTTCATAGCATGTAAAATATTGAACTTGGGGGTAGTTCTTAAGACCCCCCCCCCCCCGGACTACGGCCTTGCGTTTCATGACAAAGAACAGCCACTGTTGCAACATCTAGAATAATGTTGAAATAAGTAATTTTCGATTATTTTTCTTTTGTATTTACTTTCTTTGAAGGAAAAAAGAAAAAACGTTTTGACTTATGTATACATATAATATTAAGTACTATTTCGAAAGGTATAATACATATACGTACAATAACCTATACATTACATTTTTGTAATTACATTACAAAAATCGTAAGATAAAAAAAAGACACTTCTCGCTTGCCGATTGTAGAACACGAAATGTGATATGCTGCTTGTTTTGAAAGAGCTTTTCTGAATGAAAGAAATAAATATATTTTGAAACTTTAAACCTTGTCAAGTAACACACTTTTTTTATTATTCAGGTTTTTCCTCCTAGAAAAACCTAAACAAAACAGCCTTTCATGCAAAGCCAGATTACCACATAGGCCAACTAAGCCTAGGCTTGTGGTCCTATCTTTCTAAGAGGCCTCAATTTTTTAAAGACTTATGCACAGCAATAAAGGAATACAAACAATATAAGTATTTTTAAGAAAAATAGTAAAAACTAACAATTTAATAGTTGGAGAAAAAAACTTCCTTGAATGAGAAAATCTGTATTCATTCTACCAAGTAAGTAGTAGTAACGGATTTACTATATTTCATTTATAAGCCCCCCCCCCATAACCATTGGAACCCTTAAGAGGGTTCAAAAATGCACTTGATAAATGATTTACATAGTGCTGAGATGGACAAAGGGGCCCTCAAAATGCATTTTAACGGGGCCCCTAGCCGCGCTGAATTCTGACACTGAATTTTCAGGGGGGTTTCAAATTATTGTGGGCTTTGAGAGTTACTATTAGTTAGTAGGGCCCTTTTGGGATTAATCACCAATCAGTCCTCTTGTCTTCAGACCGCGCCTAAAATTCTTGATTAACTATCAATTTTCGTATGTTTTGAGTATTTTCCACTCAAGTTCGTGACTTTCATAGGCAAGTCCTGAAATTTAAAAGTTTTGTTTTTGGAAATGTGACATTTCACGGTTCCGAGGCCCCTGCTTTTCTGAGGCCCCAGGCTCGCGCCTCATGCGCCTATTGGGTGATCTGCTACTGTATAGAAAATAAGAATTTAGGATCAAAAGTAAAGTTTGCTAAATTTAGGAAGACTTTTTCTACGTGAAATATGTAAAATATTCATAATTGTTAGGTAGTGTAAAGGTTAACATAATTACAGCTGGCAATTAGAAACTATAAAATATAAAAAATCAGAAAAACATTACATTTTGTTATAGATACAGTAGGGTGCATCGAAAAAACCCTTTTTTACATCAAATTTTCAATAGTGCGGAAAAATTGCCTTATGTCATTTCTAGTATGTGTGTAAAATTGCATTGATCAGAATCAATATCTTCAGTTGCCTCTGAGGCAGTTTATAATACAAAATTTGTTATTTTACAATATTTTTTTTTTAATAAGAAATTGGATTCTTTAGCTCTAGTGTCAAAAAGTTGCCATATAGTATCTACAAACTTTTATTCATGTGGGTCAATGGCTTTAGGGACCTCTGAGGCCATTCACTATACAAAATTTGTTAGTTTTATCATTTTTTCAGTACTTTTCATTTTTTGAATCAGAAATTATAACAAGAAATGCCAATAATGCTGAAAAATCGGCATATGGCATTTTAAAAGTATGTGCAAATTTTTGGCTCTTTTGAAACTAAGGATTATTATTTTTTTAATATTAAAAGAATGATTTTTGTATAATGAATGGCCCCAGGGGTAACTGAGTCATTGACTCACATAAATAAAAATTTCTATGCACTCTAAGGATACCAAATGGAATCCTTTTGGCACTATTAGAACTACAGAGTACAATTTCTTACTCGAATAATAAAGAGTACTAAAAAAACGGTAGAATTAAGACTTTGTACAGTGAGCGGCCGCTGAGGTCACTAAAGCCACTGACCCACATGCATAAAAGTTTGCACACACTGTAAGGATACCATATGGCAACTTTTCAGAGCAATTAGAACTAAGAAATCTAATTACTTATTTTTTAAATAATATTAAAGAATCTAAATGATTACCAATTTAATTATTTCCAAAATTCTTTCATAACTGCTAGCGTAGCTGCTGGTAATTGAGGACCAAAAAGGGGATTCATCTGCGCCATATAGCAGCAAAGCCAACTAGAAAAAAGCAAAATTAATTATAAAATAATAAAGCAAAGGCACATGCCATTGAAAAGACATGGATGTGTCATTTTCATTTACAGGATTCTCATAATTTTGAAGCATCATAAATTATGTACTTCATAGCAAATTAAATAATGTACCGACCTACCGATACATACAAAAAGTCTGAAAATACACATGATGCTCCAATTCAACAGCAAAATATATAAGATACTCATACAAAGGGTCTCTTTCCAAGATAAAAGGCATCAAAAATACAAAATAGCGAATAAAATTATTTTAAAATTTCATCTTAACAGGTGAACAATGAATATTATTAGTAAGAACTGATCTAATAACCTAAAATTTGGAGTAAGGGGGAAAAAAACATTAAGAGATGAAAACATAAAATGGTACTAATACTGGATAGCTCTTATTCACACCAAAATCGAAATTTTGGTGTAAAACCTAAACACAATCACTCCTGATATAGGGGTGACTTTGTGCCAGAACCCACCAGAACGCCATTCCCGTACTGCTTTAGTATAACTACTAATTTATCTTTCTCGTAAATTCTTCACAAATCATGTTTAAATTATTTCTCTTTGACCTTCAATACTAAAAATTTTTCAAATTCATCCAATATATACAAACAGCCAAGCTCTGGTAACTCGACATTTAATGTTAATACACCAATGTTAATTAAAAAGGGTGAAAACCTCTCTAACTTCACAAAATTACAGGAACTTCTATAAGTCAACATCTACTTGCTATTTTAGTCCCATTTCTACTGCCAGAATTCTTTCACATAGACCCTTCCTAAGAATTTTGTGTTTCTTGGTCAATCAATTCCTTCTTTTCAAGAAAGAGCTCTTTTAGAGAATTTCCCTTGCACCCAGAAGAGTCAGCTATCACAACCTGTACTGTTAGTTCAGTCTTAGGTCTGGGAAGAGGTTGGAGAAATGAACCCATGGTAGTCCCCAAGGGGTCCGTCCCCCAACAACAAATGTTTTTCAAACAAGTGTGAGCAGGGTTTTTCTATTTATGAGATTTGATAGACAGGGATCTGTGAGATCTTTTGAAGAATTATAAATTTATTCCTAATAAAGTATTCAAAATTGTTCCATTTATTTTGTTTTGTACTTTTCAAAAAGAAAAAAAGAAAGAAAAAAAGTAGAATCAATTTTTATAACATGAATGGTAAGCACTATTAAATATGCAACACAGAGAACACTTCAAGAGTTGAAATTATGGAACCTTAATAAGATGACACCTTCTTAACTCAACATATTTTGTGCTCCATTGGGGTGTCAAGTTATTGAGGTTCCACTGTATATGTGTATATATAAATATACAGGCAATACAGGGGGTCTGAAGATTCCCTTCTGGGTTTAGAAAGCTAGTAGAAACATATATTACCAATACTGCAACAACCTTCACTTTAATGGAGAAAGAAACTACAAGTTTTGTTTCACAAAGATTTGACATGTCAACCTTTCATGAAGGGACGGCTATCAAGTCTGAAGACTGATTCTTGTTTCACTAGCAGTAACAGGTCATGATCAATGATAGCAAATGCAGTTAAGATCTTTCAGCATAAATCTTGAAAACTGTGCGGCATAGTGGACACAAAAGCCAATCTTTGAACTAACCCCATAAAAAATTGAAAGGAGTTATGACTAGAGAGCATAGTGGTCCCGAATATATAATGATATTGTTACAAATCTTGTAAATAGTTGTTTTTTTTCCTGCCTTGCATCACTTTCATTAGTTTTGGTTTTATCTGACGTCATGTTGCAAATGTATCTGAAGATATCACTTTTATCATCTGTATACCTGCCCTGAAACACTTTGCAGTTTTTACACTTGCCCTAACTTTAATAAGCGTGAAGACATTTTCGCCTGGTTTTTTTTCTTATCGCTAGAATTTGTGAATGGATTGTTCAAAGTTATGAATGAAACAAAATATTCCAGGTTTTTCTCGAATATTGTCGTAATTTCTTTCCGTGTATAAATAGCTGGCCTTGAACACAAGTCAGTCAGTTGTTTTCAGATTTGATCTGGTGACTCGTTTTCGTTCGCTTGGCGAATGGTTGTTTTGCTTTTGTAATTGCTTAATTACTGTTCACGTTTGATACGTGGTGCTGAGTTACTGTTGAGAGTACAGTGTACTGTTTTGCTACCTAATTGCTGGATGTTTAGCAATTGTTTCCTGCTCATATTGTAAATAGTGTAAATACTTGTAAATAAATTTATAGTTACTTCCTCAAGATTGGAATGCTCATTTGAAGAAAGTTGAAGGTGCTACGGACTCGTTACAATATTGTTGCTGTCAAAGAAGCTTATTATTGACAAAACGGCAAACTTCTGTTAGAAATGGATAAGATCCCCATCTTGTTTGAAAATGAGCGACGAGCCAATTGATCCTGATGATTTGAACAAGTGAAACAATAAAATTAGATGTGGCAACTAATCTGAAACATCATGAAAGGTTCACAGTTTGAACATTTGCGAAACACAACTTCTGAAGTTTCTTTCTCCAGCAAAGTCGACGTTGTCGCTGTATTTAGTGTCTGTTTGTTTTAACCCTTTGCACTCCAGAGATGAATCTCACTTATCACATGATTTAATGTCATAACTTAAGAGGTGAGTCTCCCTCATCACATGATTTAATACTGCAACTTGGGAAGTGACTCTCATTCTCCACTTTGTTTGGAGCGAAAATTCAATGCGCTATGAAAACTATTGATGTATCCTTATGTGGCGACCTGATGTGTTGTAAAGATACATTAAGTATTAAAATAATAAACATTTTACGTGTAACTTTATTTGCATAGTCTTTTTAAACAAGAGGTAAAAAATTTAGCAAAAGGGCTAGAAAATGCTTTGAGTTGCTAGTTAGTCCGCGCGGAAACGGCTCTGAGTGCAAAAGAGTTGATAAGGCTTCCTAACACACACAAAAAAAAATGACACACAATGTTAAAACAAAATATCTAAAACGTTTTCCTGATTTTGAAAACTGGTCACTTTTAGATGAAAGCATTAAATATATAATCTGTTACATAAAATTTTTTGCAATCTTATTTTTCTCGGTGAAAGAATTTTTAAAAGTAGAAG
>JAXGGA010017778.1:0-23487 GCA_038373865.1 Uloborus plumipes | reverse complement strand
AGGAGAAGGAAGATTACCACTCATCGCCGGAAAACATCAACAAGCATCTGCGAACATTTTCGTAAGAAGGAAATCATAAACTTGATGAAGAGACTTTCTTAATTGTAGACTTAATTGTAAGGTTCACAAATTCAGGAAAATCGCTAAGGGAGGTGTTGCAATAGACTTTTATTCAACACAAGACAGAAATAAATTCGAAAATTTTTTAAAAAACAGCCCCTTAATGAATGAAATAATCAACTTTGTCACTCCAAAGAAAATCGAACCTCGCGTCATCATCAAAGCACTTCCAAATCATTACGACGAAAAAGATATTTGTATGATGATGTACAATAAACAAGAAAAAAAATTACTGCCACCAAATCGACCATATCCAATTAAACAAAGACAATACCAAAAATTGGATTCTCTCGTGTACCCCAGCCTTTTTTAACTTCTTAATAGCTAAAGGGCAGATTTATGATGGAACATCCTGCTACAAAGTTGAGGAGGTTTTGGGTTTAAGAAGATGCACAAACTGCCTCAGGATTGGCCATAGCGCCAAATACTGCAAATCAAGAACTCCTTCTTGCAAATACTGTGCTGGACTGCACGATTCTCTTTCATGCAGATCAAATCTCAAGAGATGCGTTAATTGCCTTAGAGACGGAAATGACGCTAAGCATATGGCGTTTGACTCATCTTGTTCCTACTACAAAAAAATGAAAATTTTTCAACGACAAAAAATTGATTACATTTTCTACCCAAAATTCACTTGGCAAGAAATTGCATTCCAGCAGTTTATACACTCCCAACCTACTTAATGTCATACCTATTAAACCTTTTCAATTTTGTTCCGCTCCTTTGCTTGTCTGGTTTTTTTTGCCCCATTTTGTATGATGTTATTTGATATGTCCTATTTTCATGATGATGTCTGATACTTTTTATTGGTCATCTCACCTCTTCCCCACAATCGTTTTTTTTATTCACATTGTTTTTTTATCTTGTATTTTCTCATGTTTTTTTCTACTTTTAATCATGGCTTCTTCCAGTGGACCCCATTCAGACCATCGGACTGACGACAGTGATTCTCTTTCTATCCTTCAAATTAATTTGGGTAACACAAGGGCGGCGATGGCTGTTCTTGCCGACCTCCATGCTGAATTCCCATTCAAAATCGCCCTTCTCCAAGACCCCTACACCACCCACAACTTACTCCCTATCCGTAACAATTGGAAGTTCTTCCCTTCCCCAAATTTGAAAGCAGGGAATCTTATTACAGACCCTGCCATTATTCCGACTGTATTACACACCCACGATGATTTTGCTGCGATCCTACTTCCCACCTCGAAGGGAGACATCCTTCTTATCAGCATTTATATTCCTCCGTCAGCAAATCATCAGTTCTCTCTTGATAGGTTATCCCTCTTTCTCGACTCCTTTCCAACCCATAAAATTTTAATTGGTGGAGATTTCAACGGCACTAACTCACTTTGGGGCACACGACAGACCGACATTAGGGGAAGAGATATGGCTAATTTCTTTCTTTCTTATTCTTTTCAAATCATCAACACTGGCAATACTGTCCCCACCTTCGTCAGCATTGGTGGGGAAACAACCGGCTTCCCGGATTTAACAATCACATCCCCCAACCTCTCTAACCATATTTCATCATGGGAGGTCTTAGTTGGTTGGTTTATTTGGATTTTGTGGCACAAGAGCCCTTGTGGGCTATACTGCGCCAAACGATGGTTTACTTAAAAGATTTATCATCAATAAAAATGTAGAAATGCAAAATAGATCTAATAATACGTTAAAACTTAAAACCAAATCATACATGTATACGAAATGTAAAATTACTAAAATATGGTTAAAACAGTTAACTATAAAGTTATTTGTCAAGTACGTAAAAGAACAAACACGAACGAAAAACTGAGACATCGTCGGAAACTGGACCGACGCAATACAAACATTAAATTAAAAAGGAGAAACCAATCTCCTGAAGAAAGGGTTGAAGATTTTGATGAGGTATGTCCCCTAGCAGCTCTTTTAATGACGGATGAAAATGATTAAAAAATTTTAGACGTATGTGATTAAAATTTGGGCAGTTACTTAGAATATGGAGCACTGTCTGTGTTACATTACAGTTGTTGCATATCGGAGCTGGTTCTCGGCATAAGATATATTTATGGGTGAACCTGGTATGGCCAATGCGAAGACGGTTTATTATAACTTGTTCCCTCCTAGCGCTCTTTAGATATCTGAAACCCTTCGTAGATGGCTGGATGGAGTATAATTTATTTTGGGTTTCCCCACTCCAATCCAGCTGCCAATGATTGTCAAGGCATACACAAATGGCATTTTGTCGTCGAAGGGAACTCGAGCATCGACCAGGGTACTTGCAGCTTTGGCGGCTGCATCAACTGCTTCATTGCCTGGAATTCCCGCATGACCAGGTACCCAGCAAAATAGAACCTGAAAATTATTTTGCAATAGACTTTTGTATAAATTGTAAGCTTGAATAACTGTAGGGTGGCTATTGTTATTGCAATGATGAATGGCTTCAACTGAACTTTTCGAGTCAGTATAGATAACAAATTTTTTATGGTTTGATTGAGCTATTGATTGTAGAGAGACAAATATTGCTTTTATTTCTGAGGAAAATACTGAACAGTATGAATTTAATTTCTCTGCGATAATTTGACCGTCTATTATAGTGGCAAAGCCAACGTGATCGTTTGACTTTGATCCGTCGGTGTAAATTTCTTTGTATTCTGAATATTTACTTTTAATATCATGAAATATTTGTTGATATATTGTGTTGGATGTGGTTTCTTTGGGGAATTTAACGAGGTCTTGGATTGTAGAAACTATTATTTCACTCCAAGGTTCAATTAGTTCTATTGTGTTGTAAGTTTTGAAATCTGGAAGCTGCAGTTTTGAAAGCATCTGACGCATTCGGATCCAAATGTGGGGGTAATCGACGGACGGTGAAGAAATAAGTTTTCATTTGATGGATGAAAAATATACAGATGTAAAGGATGATTTGTATCAGGTTTTATTTTAAAGTAAAAATTTAAAGAAAGTTTAAGACGTCTAATGCTGAGGGAAGGTTCATGCGTTATAACATGCAGGCTATTGACCGGAGAAGTTCGGAATGCCCCTGTACATATTCGCAGAGCCTGGTTATGTATTGGATCCAAGATTTTAAGATAGCTTTTGGCAGCGGAGCCATAAACTTGGCATCCGTAATATAATTTTGAGCGTATCAGAGCCCTGTAGATTCTTAACAGGGACTCTGTATCAGCACCCCAAGAAGTGTTTGCAAGGACTTTAAGAATATTCATTTTTAATAAGCATTTCTTTCGTAACTCTTGTATGTGCGGCAACAATTTAAGCTTACTGTCGAGTGTAATACCTAGGAATTTTCCTCTTTCTTTTACAGATATCAGTTGGTTATTAATGAGAAGGTTTGGGTCCGGGTGAAGACCTCTTTTACGGCAAAAATGTATACAAAAAGTTTTTTGTGAGGAGAACGTGAAGCCATTTTCCTCCGCCCATTGGGAGACTTTATTTACTGCAATTTGAAGTTGACGTTCGACGATACTCATGCTCGCTGACGAGAAAGATATTTGGAAGTCATCTACGAACATGGTACCTTTGACAGCGGGCGGCAATTGATCGATTAAGCTATTGATTGCAATTACGAAAAGAGTTACGCTCAACACACTTCCTTGGGGTACACCTTCTTCTTGAATGAAGGTATCCGACAGAACGGACTTGACACGTACCCGAAAAGATCTCTGTCTAAGAAAATTGGATATAAAGATGGGTAAATTACCTCGCAACCCGTACTCGTACAGGGTTTTGAGAATCCCATGTTTCCAGGTACGGTCATATGCTTTTTCCATGTCGAAGAATACGCTAACAAGATGTTTTCGTTTAAGAAATGCTTCTCTAATTGATGTTTCAAGGAGTAGCAAATTATCAATTGTGCTCCTGCCACGCCTGAATCCACTTTGATCGGAAGATAACAGATGATTGGATTCCAGAATGAAGATCAGTCTGGCATTAACCATTCGCTCCATTAATTTACAAAGGCAACTTGTAAGAGCTATGGGTCTACAGCTTTCGGGTTGGTCAGGTTTTTTATTCGGTTTTAATAAGGGTATGATTGTTGCTTTAGTCCAGGTTGTTGGAAAACGTTGTTCGGTCCATATTTTGTTAAAAAGGTGCAATTTATTTTTTAAGGAGGTTTCACTCAGATTTTTTAACATGCTATTATGAATTGCGTCCGGTCCCGGTGAAGTATTGCGAGTTTTTTTCAACGCAGCAACAAGTTCTTTAAAAGTAAAATTATGATTATATGAATTTAAAACATTTGTGTTAAAATTAAGGATTTTTCGTTCCTTAAGGATTTTTATAGCTAAAAATTTTGTGTTATAATTGCCAGCACTGGAGACTTCTGCCAAATGAGTCCCCAAGCAGTCAGCTACTTCTTTAAGATCTGATAAAGTTCGCCCATTTTTCTGTAGAATCGGAGCACAAGATGTTGTATAATTCCCAGCAATTTTTTTAATTTTGCCCCAGACGGTCTTGGATGGGGTGGACGTAGTAATTGTGCTGACATTTTTGCCACGATTCTCGCTGGCTCTTCCGTCGTATCCTCCGAGCTTCAGCACGCGCTCGCTTCAGTGCCACAAGATTTTGTGTGGTCGGATACCGACGGAATTTGCTCCAAGCTTTTCTCTGATTCTTTTGGGCTTCTCTGCATTCTGAGTTCCACCAAGGTTTAGGAAATTTGATCCTACCCTTTGTGGTTCTTGGAATAGCAGCATTTGCTGCATTTAAGATAATGTCAGTTACTCTGCTTACCGCAACATCGATGTCAGTGCTACTTACTTGCTCAAATGTAATTTCAGCCATTTGTGTAAAAAGTGTCCAGTTTCACGATCAAGGCGATATCGTGCATGTTGCTGCTGATAATTACAGCGTCCAGTGTAGGTTATCTTTAACGGAAAATGGCCACTAGTATACAAACCACTTCCGACCTGGAAATCCCAAATTGGCAAAAGACAGGGTGAGCATATAGCAAGATCGATGGCATGGTAAGTCTGCGTCGGAAGGTGGAAATAAGTATTTTCACCGTTGTTAAGAATGCAAAGATCATTGTCAGTAAGTATATTTTCTATCGTCAAACCTCTACTGTTGGAGTCAGGACTCCCCCAGAGAGGATTGTGGCCATTTAAATCCCCTAAAATGATAAATGGGGAAGGAAGTTGTTCAATCAATGTCTGCAATTCCACGCCTCTCAGTTCATAAGAAAGTGGAATATAAACTGAACAGACTGTGACCAGCGATTGAAGGTGTACACGAGCAGCTACTGCCTGAAGGGATGTGTTGATATCGAGCTGGCTAGATGCGTAATCATTAGAGATAAGCATCGCCACTCCTCCACAACGACGATCACCTGACAAGCAGTCCTTGCGGTACATGTCAAACCCTTTCAGTCTCTGTCTGTCAGTTGGGGACAGGAATGTTTCTTGCAGACAGAAAATGGCCGGTTGGTGAGTTTCGACAAGATCTTTGACTTCCGTGATATTGCGAGAGTAACTCTGACAATTCCAAGAAAGAATACTTAAACCCATGAAGAAGAGAAGAGAAGAAAAGGCCAAAAAAGAGAGGAGAAACTCAAGGACAAGAAACTTCCGACCATCCTTCATCGTCGGATGACGGAATTTCCTCAAACTCAACGTCCCTGACGTCCTCGTGCGCAGGTAGATGTGAGGATTTAGTCAGTTTTGTATTCCTGTTAGGAAGCAAGAAGTCCTCTTTCTTAAAATTAAAAATTTTTGGGGGCCTCTGTTTAGCGGCCACTCCAATTTTAGCCCGAGATTGTATCATTTTCTTTTTTTGAATGGTTTTCTTTTGTTTTGGGTCATTTGGTTCGCTTAAAGTTAAAGTTGCAGCTATACTTGTACTCGGATTTTGTACATTTTGAGTTTTATTTCCATTAGAATTTTTTTGAGGTGTGTTAGTATTTTGGATCTGTTTGTTTGATGCTTTAGGGGAGTGAAGGGGCTTATTTTTAGCTACAAGATTGGTTTGAGCATCTGTTTGTGTGCTTACAGATTTTGATACTTTTTTTACTGCTGCAGAGTATGAAAGTCCTGTTGTGGGTGTACGAGAATCAACTATTTTTCTGGCATCTGGATAAGATATCTTTTGTGTAGTTTTGATAATTTGAATTTCCTTTTCGGTGAGCCATTTGCTACATTTTCTGGAAAAGGATGGATGGTCTCCCCTGCAATTAACGCATTTGTAATTGTTCGTACATTCATTGTTGTCATGACCAGGCTCTGCACATCTGGCACATGTGTCAGTACCACGACAAGAAATTTTTGAGTGGCCGCATGGCATTTGAAACACCGGAGCGGATTCGGAATGTACGGTCTGACGGGACAAGAGAGGTAGCCTGCTTTTACACGTGGAGGAAGGTCAGGTTTATTGAATGTCAAAATAATATGTTTAGTGGGCGCCATCTCGCCGTTACGTTTGATGGTAATCCTCTTCACTCCAGTGACGTGTTGATCTTCCATTTCTTCCAGGATTTCCTTCTCTGGTGTATAGAGAAGGTCAGGCTCGGAAATTACTCCTCTTGAAAAATTTAAGGTAGAATGCGGCGAAACTGTAACTAGGAAAGAGCTAATTTGTTTTAATGATAATATGGGTTTAATTTGTTTAATATCTTTAATTTCGATCAAGAGTTCACCGTTTTTTAATTTTTTTACTGATTGAAACTCACCTATTGCATTTACCAGCGCTTTGTTAATTAAAAATGGAGAAACTTTAGTAAAATTATAATTTGGATCAGTACGCTTTATAAGAAAAAATTTTGCTGCATAACACGAATTCATCTGACGCTCCCCACTAGGGGGAGAAGAGTTTTTTTCTGTAGAATCCATGAATGGACCGGAGAACTGGGGGGGAAAAACGGGGTCGAGCCCCTGCGTAGCCCCCCTACACAGGGGTAAGGCTGCATACGACAGGGTTCGCCAGTTAGCCCTGAAGTCGACCGCTTGAGATATCGCTTGGCCCCGATACCATGCAGCCATCGGCACGGTCGCTGAACCTTGGCTTGGGTTTTGTTCCGAAATTTGGTAAGTGTGATGAGGGAAGGAGGGAGAAAAAATCCCTACCCGCCGAACTTCGGTTTGAGCAACTGGGGGGTCACTACTCCGCCCAAGAGCTCGCCCCAAACACACCACACCGCAAGCCCCCCCCCACCACGGCAAGGTAAACGGACAACGGGGGGGGGGAGGTCTTAGATAACCACATTACTAATAGTGACCATAAATACATTTTTATTACTCTCTGTCTTTTACCTTCCCCTCCCACTTACTTACGATACAAAACCTCTTATGGACACTACTTCATATTCAAAAAACTTATTAAAGGTTGGCTACATTCTAACTTTCACTAGAGCTTTTATAAACTTTTCTAACTGCTGCAGCATAGGATAATCCAGTTGTAGGGGTACGAGAATCTACAATTTTTCGTGCCTCAGGATAAGATAGATTTTTGTCGTTTTTATGACTTGGATTTCTTTCTCAAGAAGCCATTTAGCGCATTTTTTAGAGTAAGAGGGATGGTCTCCCTTGCAGTTGATACATTTGAATTCCTTCGTGCATTCATTGCTATCGTGGCCGGACTCAGCACATCTGGCACAAGTATCTGTACCACGGCATGATAGCTTGGAATGCCCGAAGCGTTGACATTTAAAGCAACAAAGAGGATTTGGAATGTATGGTCGAACTGGACAAGAGAGGTAGCCAGCTTTGACGCGTGATGGGAGGTCAGGAGTACTAAACGTTAAGATAATATGTTTAGTGGGTAGTATTTCTCCATTGCGTCTGATGGTAATTCGTTTAACTCCACTTACGTACTGGTCTTTCATCTCCTCTAAGATTTCCGACTCCTGAGTGTAGGGGAGATCAGGTTCTGAAATGATTCCCCGTGAAAGATTTAATCTGGAATGTTCAGCAACAGTGACGAGATATGAGCCTATTTGTTTCATAGATAATAAAGGTTTAATTTGGTTTTGCGCTTTTATTTCAAGTAGTAGTTCGCCGCTGCGTAACTTTTTTACAGATTGAAATTCTCCTATTTGATGTACAATGGCTTTATTAATAATGAATGGAGACACTTTAGTCAGATTCATGTTTGGGTCAGTGCGCTTAATTAAAAAGAATTTGGCAGTAATGTTCGAATTCGTTTGACGCTCCCCACTAGGGGGAGAAAGGTTTTTAATTTGAGAATCCACAATTGGACCGGAGAACTGGGGGGAAAAGTGGGGTCGAGCCCCTGCGTAGCCCCCCTACACAGGGGTAAGGCTGCATACGACAGGGTTAACCAGCTAGCCCTGAAGTCTCCCCGTATGAGATACCGCTTGGCCCCGGTACCACGCAGCCATAGGCACGGTTGACACACCTTGGCTTGGGCTTGTTCCGAAATTTGGTAAGTGTGATGAGGGAAGGAGTGAGAAAAAATCCCTATCCGCCGAACTTCGGTTTGAGCAACTGGGGGTCACTACTCCGCCAAGAGCTCGCCCCGAACACACCACACCGCAAGCCCCCCCCCACCACGACAAGGTAAACGGACAACGGGGGGGGGGGGGTTTAATGTGTTATGTTCGGAAACGGTGACAATATAGGAGCCTATCTGTTTAAGTGACATTACAGATTTTATTTGTTTTTGATCTTTAATTTGTAGAAGTAATTCGCAACTGCGTAACTTTTTAACGAATTCGAATTCACCTATCTAATGTATTAAGGATTTATTAATTATGAATGGAGATACTGCAGTAAAATTGAACTTAGGATCGGTGCGTTAGTCGCCCATACTGTAAAAACAACAGTTCATTTTTCGCAGTGTGATGCAAGAACAAGTTTTCTTATGGTGACAAAAGACTTTTCAATTTTCAACTAGAAGGGCGCAGGACTTTTCAGCACCTCCTAGTTCAATCCTAAAAAAAAATACAGTTGATCTTTGCACTTTCGCCATTTTTAAGTCTTAGTGAAAGCCTTCGTAACAGTGTATTTTTATTGGCATAGTTAGAAGTAGAAGATGAAAACATTTTTAAGAATTTAACACTGGCTTTTGATTGTTAAAACAATAATATTCTGCTGTAGATATATAATTTCCCGTCTTTTGGAGAAAAGATTTTGAGTAGTAAACTTAAAAGCGAATTCTCTGCGACTTTTTTATTGTGATTTTTGAGGTAAGTCTACTTTCGTAACTGTTCTTATTTTTTATACTCTTAACCAGAAAAGGAAACTATCCATAATAATGAAAAACAATTTCTTTAACTTTTCACTTATTTATTTCGCAATTCAATGATACATTTCCAAATTGTACATGCTAAAGTAATTTAAAAGGATTTGATGTTCTATCAATTTAACTTTTAAGTGCATCATTAAAATTATTTGAATATTAAAAAAGGAATGCTTCTCGCTTAGTGATGTGAATTTCAGCTGTGCATAAGAGATTATTCCAATTTTGCAAAAAATGAAGATATGCATGTCCTCCCAAAATAGATCCTGCAACCCAGTTTTGATACTTAAAAAAATTAATTTTTAAAAATAATAATCAAACATGGAATTTACGTATTTGCTCCACCGTAGCTACAGATTTTGCGATAAAAACAGATTTGGTGGGTTTTTTGGCAGTGGTTGTTTTCACGTTTTCTAAAATCTCCAAAAAAACAGCGATATAAACCGCCAACTATGTTTTATCCGCCAAATTTGTAGCTGCGGTGGAGTTAATACTAAATAATACTCTTTTTCTAGTCTCTCAAAAAAGGGCAGAAACGCAAAAAAAAAAAATCTTGATAAAGCAACCAGTTGAAAATGTTTAAATCATTTCAGTTTTAGTACAAAAAATATTCTTCCGTTATATTTGAAAATCATTAACTGTCAAAGAAAAACAATTTTTTCAGTTGCGACTTAAGTATTTATAAAAGCGAGTAATGTAAATAAAATGACAGAGAATTTTTTTTAATTTTTAACAGCTCATCAAAACAATGCTGTTAGATGACTGTTCAGATCACCATTCACTTTCTTTTCCCCACACCAGATTTGATTAAAGATGGATACTTTTGTAGATCCGGTGAAAAATTAGTAAGTGTTTTATAAATGTTATTTCAAAAATGTGACAAACTCCTTAGATCATATAACTACAGACTTCAAACAAGTCTTGGATACTATTAACATGCCAACCATTGGCGGAGACGGGTTTCCTGACGTCAGCCGTGTTGTTCAAAACTTGGATGCTGTGATTGGAAAAATAACCTACATGATGAATGAATACTCATTCAACGGTGACTTATTTATTATGGAGAATGAAAACAATGAAGAGATTACTGATGTGGCACCAGGTAAGAGTAACATTAAATAAATATTTTAATAAATCTTCTGTTCTTTTCTGCTATACTTATTCCCCATTATTACAGATTTAGATTCAGGAAATATCTTTGTAGATATTGATATTACATGTGTGTATATAAAGCTTTTAGTGTTATTTTGATTGAGAATTACCTATTAACTTTTATTTCAGACGCCTCTTCTGGTCATGACCTCAATTCAAATGAGCCTTTGAAAAAAAAAAGAAAAAGGGACTTTTAAGAAAGGCTTTTGGTTTCTTGACCCCGAGGTAAGTCTCTTATCATTAATTATAACTTTGCTTCAAGTAGGAATGCGCTGATATGCAAATCGGACGATCACCAATTATCGATTAATCGGCAGTTAATAATCGGCAAGGCTGATTATGGCTTTTAATACTACTTACTATTTTCTTCATTCCTTTTTTTTCCTTTAGCTATTTCGATTTTAGAAATGGGTACTAATTTGTTTCTGAGAGACTTTTTTCTCTAGTTGCCTAGTTTTCACAAAATTTCAAATTTTATCAAATTTCATAAAGCCAATTTCCATACATGAAAATTAAAAAAAAATAGAAAGAGGAGAACTCAGTGACAACATCGTATAGCAATGTTTTCAGAAAATTAGTTATTTACTTACAAATTTATTTGTCTTACATTTATTTAAAAATTTATTCAGTTTCTATATGTTAAAAAAAAAAAAAAATTATATTTTTTTACTGATTAATCGGCCAAGATTTGCTAATTATAAATAACCGGCCAAAAGTAGCCGAATATGACCGATTAATTGGTACTGCCGATTAATCGGTGCATCCCTAGCTTCAAGCTTCTCATGACGTTTAACGTTTGACTAGATGCTTGAACAATGAGGAATAGTTGTAATTTGTCTTTTCTTAATCATCCCTTTCATAATTCTTTATTTCTTCTTCATAGGTTCTTAAAAAAGAAGAGCTCTGCCTAAGTCTCATGATTTAAGATGACATGCTCTAAATAGGCAGGCATCTGGAACTATGACGGTCGAAGACATAGCTTTAATGAGAAGATGTGAGGTAAACGAAAACCGCACAGTTCCATCAAGTGCAATACACCTTTTCAGGACAAATGCTGAAGCAGATAGTTTTAATGATCAAAGGATACAATCTGCACCCGGAAACGGAACTATTGCTAATGCAATCGACACTTTTTCGGCGGAGGCATCTAAAGCAAAAAAAGACGAAATTTTGAGGTCCTTCCGATCCAAAGCAGTAACCGAAACCCTGGGACTCTCTTTCTCACTCGTTTTGAAGCCCGGCTTAAGGTATATGCTCCGTCTGAACATCGATACATCGGATGGTCTGGTTAATGGTGCTGTAGGTATTCTTAGGCGAATAGATACAGGAAACCATACCAAGTTGGAGAATATACCTTTGCTTGTGTGGATGGAATTTGAAGATTAAAGTACTGGGAGAAATTGTCGGAACAATATTTCGACCCTGATGAAGAACAGGGGCATTAATACTCGTTGGACCCCAATCGAAAGAACTTTCCGGCAGCTGAACACAGGTAAACGTCTTAAAGCAATGGTATTAAGGAAACAGTTCCCCTTAGTGGCAGCAGAAGGGATTACAATGCAGAAATAGCCTTACATCTCCATAAAAATATGGACCATTCCAGCTTCTACGTTGCCTGCAGTCGAGTGACAAACTGCAGTGGTCTGTTCACTGTGGGAAAGTTTCAACCACCGCTGCCCCCACCTTTTAATCATCCAGTGCGACAGGAGCTTTCAAGAATGAGACAAAATTGCAAAGTATCCTTAATACATAACTACATTTCTGGTAACCAGAGAAAAATATTTTTCCACAATGTTCAATCACTCGTTGTCACCACAAAGATATGACATGTAACCAAGAGATTTTAAAAGCTGACGTCATATTTACGGTCGAAAACTGGTCACTAAAAAATGAAGATTATCCGATAGAAGGCTTCGGATGCTTACAACGCATCGACAATGAGACTTGCGTGCGCAAAGCTGCGGGAAGCGCGGCATACGTGAAGCAAACTGCTTTCGGACGACCCATTTCCAAAATGGCCACAAAGAGCCCTAATGGTCACCTGCAGATACTGGTAGTGGAATACGAAAAAGCATACATCGTGTCAGTTTACAGGTCTCCAAAATATTCATTAAATGACTTTTTTGACTGTTTGTCACAAATAATGAAAGATTTTCCACAAGAAAAACTGGTCGTACTTTGGGACTTCAATATCAACTGGAAGACACACTCCCAAACTTTCAAGCAATGGATGGACCAATTCAGTCTTCATATGGCTCTTGCAGATGACAGCAGCACGAATTACGACACCCAGCTAGATTTGTGCTTCACTAACATGGAATCCATATCGGCTCACTACTATGAATCTGCTCTTCTATAAACCCATCTGGGTATTGTTTTAATATTTATTTTATTGCTACTATTTTTAAAATATAGGGTCACCTGGGGTAATTCCTGGTCAAAAAGCATTAACATCCAATTATCACAAAATCTATCTAAGTTAGAGTTACAAATTTTGGTATGGAGGAAGCACATTGGGATGTCCATCAAATAAAATATTCATGCTATCAACAATACATAATGAACTTGAGTAATTGTCGTTAATTAGTGACCAGGAATTACCCCAGAGATGGGGTAATTCCTGGCCACTTACGAGGCAATTATTGGTCACTCAAATGATTGATGAAAATGCATACATTTTGTAAGCACATTATTAATACAAGTTATTAAACTAATTAGATAAAGAATTTATTTATATATATAGCTAATTAAACACTGTATTTAGTTTTTTTAAGGAAGAATGCAATTGTTTTCAACATAATAGCTTTACTTAATAAAACTTAGCCAAAATACCTTTTATACACTTTGTATGCAATAGCTACAACTTTTATATCTGTTGTGAATGAATCTTCACCTACCAAATAAATAGGTCCATAAAAAATATGGTGCACATGCACCATACACACTGAGCACATGCTTCTGTCTGTTATGAACAGGTTAAGGTGAACAGTTAAGTGAATAGTACAATGCAGTTACAGTTAAGCATTTTTCTTAGTATAATTAAGAATAATTATTAAGACTTATAAAATAATTGGATGAAATTTAACAAAGAAAAATTCAGTATATTGTATACTTATCATTAACAGATAAGAATGTTACATTGCGGTTACAGTTAACTTTGCAGTTAAGGCTCACAGAGTTACATATAGTTTAAATCAATGACATATGTCAATAATAGGTGAAATAATAATCCATAAATATTAAAAAAAGGACTGACCAGGAATTACCCCACTGACCAAGAATTACCCCAGTAGCCAGGGGCATTATTTGGAGCCTTCTTGCAAATTATTCAAAACAATAATGGTAAATCCAAAACTATTTTTCAGTAACTGACATGGTACCCAATTCAACCAAAAAAAAACGAAAAAGAAAAATATTCAGAAGTTTGAGTTTGATCACGATCTTTGTACAAATGTATCAAAACTAAGGCCAATCTTGTTTTACGAAATTTAACAAGCGATTTTAAAATTATTTTTTTTTTCAAACTAAATACACAGTCAACTCATAATTAAGTAATGAATTGCAATGAAGATAGTTCAGAGTACCTCTGTGATTTTTTTCATTTTGCTGAAGGATTATTAAGACATAAAAAGGACTGTGACCAGGAATTACCCCAGAAACTTGCTGACCAGGAATTGCCCCGGGTGACCCTAACTATAATAATTTTCCCAGTGTAATATAACAAGGTTTATCACAAAAATGGGTTCATTTTGAAACGTAAAAACTTGCTTTACACAATTTCATTCTCATTATCTGTTTATGCTGCTTTATGTTGTGATTTTTAGCAAAGTGCTGTGATGAATGTAGATATCCTTCACACTTGCTTGCTATAATAAACTCAGTATTGTTTATTATTTTAATACTTAGATTCATTTTTCAAAATTTTCACTTTTAAGAAATTTGACTCGCATTTGTGTGTAAATGTTTTATTTATTTATTTGTGTATTGAAGTTTACTTTCATTTGAGTTTCTGTACATGTGTAGATATTTCTTGAGTACGATTTAAAGTTATTATTTTATTATTTAAGTTATTACCTACTTAATGATAAATGTTTTTGAGATCAAGTTATAAGATAAAGTTAAAGTAGAAGGTAAAAGTTATTTCTGGTGCAGTTCTAATGCTTCGGAAATCTACAGAGACTTCCTCCTGCCCAAATGAGTTGTTCTCGCATCTGAAGTCTGATTTTGCTTAAACTTGTACAAGAGACAAAACTTGATGCTGGTGCGATTTATGTTCTTGAAATATTGTTTCGTAATTTTTTACTGTCTCACAAATGTTTATCTATTCTAACTGCCTCTGAACCATACAATCATAATAATTGTTATCAGTTTATTACTGTATTTTGTTGAAAATTATGCTAGTTAACGTATGAGATGTTATACTAAGTACATTTCTGTTGTAAGTTCGATATTTTCATACATTCTCTTTGAATTCATACTTTTCAAATACTGCACGAGTAACTTGTAAAATATAGTTTTGCAAATAGATTTCGCTGTTGCTTTGTATCAGAGAATTTGCTTAATTTTTTCATTTGCATTGAAAGACGAATTTTCTGCTGTGTTTTTTATGTCTTCCGTTATCTATATGAATTATAAATAATTTAAAATGCATGATTTTACATAAATATAATATGCTGCTTCAACGTTACAGAAAAGCTGTATGTTTCGCTTATTTGAATTTTTTTGCATGAGATGTTCAAAGTTATTTTGTATAGTAAAAGAAATGTAAATTTTCCCTCGCTCATTCCTGATTTGAAAAGGATCTTCCTTACTTATAACGCTCATACCTGTTTTAAGTGTTCAATCCTGCTTGATGTTTTTCACCAGTATTTCATTATTTCATGTATTTAAATTAACTGTTGTATTCCCCTCTACAGCAATCAATACACAAACAGTTTTGAACCTTGAATTAATGATCAATGTTAGTTCATGACAATGTACATCATTTGTATATAAGTGTGGCTTTTAATAATTGTTAGAGTTTTCAAGAAATGTTTAGTACTATATTTTGTTGAAAATTATTCTAGTCAATTTACCTGAGATGTTATTGCATTTCTGTTATAATTTCGTTATTTCATACATTCTTTAAATTCATACTTTTTAAATACAGCTCGAGTAACTTGTGAAATATAGTTATACACATAGATTACACTGCTGCTTTGTATCAGAGAATTTGCTTATTTTTTTCATTTGAATTTAATGACGAATTATTTGCGTTGTTTGTATGTCTTTCTTTTTTTAAGGAGTTATAAAAAATTTAAAACGAATGTTTTTTTATAAAGATAATATCGCTGTTCCGGAACGACAATGACATAACTGTACATTTTTGAGTAATTGAGTTTAGATGATATCGCAAAGTCCTAAAGCTTACGGTGGAACAACCAAGTACGAGTAATTGTACTTTGACTTTTGTCTCTGTCATTATTTTCAGTCACATAATTAATTTTCACAGTTAGAGTTTCAAATAAAAGTTATTTTTCTTCCTTTTGGTCTGTTGTAAAATTTCAGTTTTAGCAGTTGTGTCATTATTCTTTTGGAACAGCGATATGCTGCTGCTTCTCAACAGAAAAACTGTATGGTTCATTTATTTGAGTTTCATTGTGCATCCGTTAAAAGTTATTTTGTATAGCAAAAAGAAAAGGAAAATGTTTTTTCCGGTGTATTTCTGATTTAGAAACTATATTCTGTACATGTAAAACTCATACCTGTTTTCCGTGTTCTTTTCTTACGTGAATTTTTCATCAGTGTTTCATTCATATATTTCAATTTACTGCCGTACTCCCCTTCACCACAATTAATACACATAGTTTTAAAACTTGAATTTATGTTTCATCAATGTAATTATCTAAAAGTATTATTTATACTCATAACAATGTACATCATTTGTACATAAGTGTTGCGTATAATAAGTACTAGAGTTTCAAAGAAAAATGCCAAGTTTATTCTCAGTGCTTTATTTATCAGTTTTTAATCAGTTGGGCAATTCCATGGTGTCGGACGTAAAAAACGAAGAAATATTTTTTAGTTTTAGTTCCATTTATCAAATATAAACTGAATAGAAATGATTAAGTTGGTATTCAAAATACTCGCTACATCATAATGAATAAAAAATCATGTTAGTTTTTTAAAATAGATCTCTTAAATAGAAATTAAGAAGATTTAAAGAGTTGGTGTCGGACGTAAACGCACAAATAGTAAAATTGGAGATTCACTTAAAATTTACTGAAACTCTGCGAATTGGCTTACCTTTTAATTTCCAAAACAGCTAAGATCGATAGTATACTTATGATTAAAGCATATTTTACAGGTTTTTAATGATATTGTTTTGAATAAAATGAACTTGGAACTACTTTTACCTTGGTGTCGGACGTAAATTTGTGGTGTCGGACGTAAACTCTTCGAATTGGACCTAAACCGTTGTTCTTAAATGCAATGATTACAGTTTTAAATAAGAAAATTAGCTTAAATTTTATTCCTAGGTCACACATATTATTTTTTAACATTTAAAAGGGTTCATCAAATTTAAACTGCCCCCTTTTCCTGTTGGGATCGGAGGACGAATAAGTTTATAATGTCCCGTAATTTGTAAAATATTTTGTCCTCAGTTCTTGGCCATTTAAAATAACCTTTTGAACTATGCATAACTGATACTACAATGTAATTTTTTTGGTGATACATCCAAGACAAAGCATGGCATCATGCGTTACCACAACCCAGTCATTGATGTTTACTGTATCAAGATCTTCAGATTCTTCGATCCTGGAATTAAAACAGCTTTCCAGTAATGATGCAAATGCTTTGTATCTATGCTTATATCTTTTGCTGGAATATACTTTATGTGCATATTTGAATTTAAAAGTGCTGAAACTTGAGAAAATTGCTCCGCTTTTGTCACCGTCATTTTTCCTGCTTTAACGCGGTGCCAAACGATTTTTTCACAGTGCCTCCTATGGCATCAACCACCATCAACCAGTAAATATGAATATTAATCAGTACACTGATAAAAAATGTAAGCATCCACTTGTACAAATACAACTACGAAATCCATGTATTCTGACTCTTTACGAAACAGAATACAGATTGTGTTGTAATGATCTAGCCTTTAAAACTTTAGATGAATACTTAAAAGTTGGGTTGCTGTTCTTTTCAAAGCAATAATATGTATATGCACTTTTTATTAATTCAAGAGTTCCCAGAACAACTCAGATGCATTGTAAGTGTCTTAATATAAATGTCTCATGAGGAGAAAAAAAACTTTTAAAGCATTATTCTGAAGCAAAATTTACTATTTAATAAGTAAATTTAAAGTATAGGGTCACCCGGGGCAATTCCTGGTCAGCAAGTTTCTGGGGTAATTCCTGGTCACAGTCCTTTTTATGTCTTAATAATCCTTCAGCAAAATGAAAAAAATCACAGAGGTACTCTGAACTATCTTCATTGCAATTCATTACTTAATTATGAGTTGACTGTGTATTTAGTTTGTAAAAAAAAATCTTTTTAAAATCGCTTGTTAAATTTCGTAAAATAAGATTGGCCTTAGTTTTGATACATTTGTACAAAGATCGTAATCAAACTCAAACTTCTGAATATTTTTCTTTTTCGTTTGTTTGGTTTAATTAGGTACCATGTCAGTTACTGAAAAATAGTTTTGGATTTACCATTATTGTTTTGAATAATTTGCAGGAAGGCTCCAAATAATGCCCCTGGCTACTGGGGTAATTCTTGGTCAGTGGGGTAATTCCTGGTCAGTCCTTTTTTTAATATTTATGGATTATTATTTCACCTATTATTGACATATGTTATTGATTTAAACTATATGTAACTCTGTGAGCCTTAACTGCAAAGTTAACTGTAACCGCAATGTAACATTCTTATCTGTTAATGATAAGTATACAATATACTGAATTTTTCTTTGTTAAATTTCATCCAATTATTTTATAAGTCTTAATAATTATTCTTAATTATACTAAGAAAAATGCTTAATTGTAACTGCATTGTACTATTCACTTAACTGTTCACCTTAACCTGTTCATAACAGACAGAAGCATGTGCTCAGTATGTATGGTGCATGTGCACCATATTTTTTATGGACCTATTTATTTGGTAGGTGAAGATTCATTCACAACAGATATAAAAGCTGTAGCTATTGCATACAAAGTGTATAAAAAGTATTTTGGCTAAGTTTTATTAAGTAAAGCTATTATGTTGAAAACAATTGCATTCTTCCTTAAAAAAAACTAAATACAGTGTTTAATTAGCTATATATATAAATAAATTCTTTATCTAATTAGTTTAATAACTTGTACTAATAATGTGCTTACAAAATGTATGCATTTTCATCAATCATTTGAGTGACCAATAATTGCGTCGTAAGTGGCCAGGAATTACCCCATTTCTGGGGTAATTTTGGTCACTAATTAACGACAATTACTCAAGTTCATTATGTATTGTTGATAGCATGAATATTTTATTCGATGGACATCCCAATGTGCTTCCTCCATACCAAAATTTGTAACTAACTTAGATAGATTTTGTGATAATTGGATGTTAATGCTTTTTGACCAGGAATTACCCCAGGTGACCCTATGTATGCACAGTAAAGTCAAAATTATCATTTTTTTTAATCATGCTTCACTTTAACTTTGTAATTAAAAGCAAAATATGGAGAATCACAGTTGTAAACAAGTGTTATATAAGGAATGTAACAGTGTCGGACGTAAACGGTGTCGGACGTAAAAAAATTCTTTACGTCCGACACCTAGATTTTAATTGAAAATATTTACTTGTCACAAAATGTTAATAGGTTACATCAATGAGACCAAAGATCTTACTTTGCATACAAAGTTAGATGTATGTAGCTTTAAAATTATTGGCCCAGCATAATTAATCGTACATTTTGGTGTCGGACGTAAAACACTTAATGTGCCCCTTGAGAATTCTGTCACAAATCAAAATGAATTATATTCTCACACATTTTTGCAACATCACCTGTTGTACATTGAATATGTAAATAGTTATTCGTCTTAATTCATAATTATAGTATGTATATTTTGGAAAAAACAGAGCTTCTTTGAGAGTCGTCAAATGTAATTTGAAAACGCTCTGGATGTTGACCTTAGTTTGACCTCTTGTAACTTAGTTAAAACTTAAGTTATCAAAATTTAGACATGAATTTCAACATATACAACTCTTTACCTTTAAAATGATACCTTGTTTGTTTAGAAATATTAATTTTGAAAATTTGACCATCTGGTTGACCTTATCGTGGAATTGCCCAGTTGAAGACAAAAATGGTTCTTCTAACACTAAATATTACGTTTTGCTTGAACTTACATAAAAACACTTCACGTCTGCTTTATTTATGTTCATTTATTATTTTCATAGCTTTTCACTGTTTCATCGATGTTCGCCCTATTGAAATTATTCCCTTTGACAGCAAGATGTATGGGTCGTTTTCACCATATGCTTACATTTCAGAATTTTTTAGTAATTTTTTTTAACTTGCTATTTTCTTTTAGAATCACTAACAGATGTTTTGTCACATATTTTAGGTGTGTGAAAAAGTAATTGGTTGTTCACTTTGATGCATAATTAAGTATTAAAATGCTGTCATAAAACCTTAAGTTGCAAGACAAATTGTCGTCCATTACCATACAAAATCAATATGAAATCTCACTTTTAAACTATATCATAGCTCCTAGAACCAATTTCATTTGAAATTATTAGGGTCCCTGATGCTTAAAACGATGTTTGTGATCATTAAAATATTGATCAAAAACTGTTTGGTAACGGATTTGACCAGTAACGGACTTGACATTTCAACCAAAATGTCAAATTATGGCTAGATTGTCGAATTTGAAAATTAAACAACTATATGCATTTTCTTAGAGCAAGGGCGGATCCAACTTCTGGCTAAGGAGGGGGTCATTTTCGGAAAGGGGGGGGGTCAAAGTGCAATTTTTGGGTAAAAATGGGGGTTTTTGACTATTTTTTCGTAATATAAGTACCAAAAATGCAATTATATTTTGTCGGTTTGCTATATTTTGTCGGTTAAGGGGGGGGTCATGACCCCATGACCCCCCTTTGGATCCGCGCCTGTCTTAGAGTTGTATAATAAACAATATTTCGGGGTAAAAATTCAGAAAAAGTAAAAATTAATACTAAAATCTTTGGTAACAGACTTGACAAAGAATAAAAATACGCACCTGAAAGAAATCTTGTGCGAAACGCCACAGCAATACCTCTCGACTCAGGAAAACAAAATGGTACGAAATAGTTACGTCACTAGTTTGTTAAATTGACTGAATACGTGTTACCATCTTTTGACTGCAATAAATACCTTTTTTAGCTAAGATAATCTTAGGGTAACGGACTTGACAAGAACTGCCGGACAAAATATATTCATACATTTCTTAATGAAAAAAAATTACTATTGTCAATATTTATTATAAAAATCATGTACTAATAGTCAATATATAAAAATAATTTGTTGTATATACTTTTTTATACAATTAAGTACATAAAAAAAGTAGTTGAACTTGCGAAAATTGGAAATGGTCAAGCGTTTTAGCCTAGATTCTCATTTTTAAAGACTTATATAAAAATAATTAAATAAATTTAAATAATTTTTTGAGTGATAGATTTTTTTGGGGGGTATTTCTTGCAGAAAATAATTGTTCGCATTAAATTTAAAACATAAGTTATGCTTCAAAATCGCCTTTTTAACCTCCGGATAGCAAATGTAAGCAAATTTTGAAAATAACCCGTATGCGATAACTAATGTCTCTTACTATATGGGTGATTCTACACTATTTAAATTCAGACGGCCAATGGAAAAACTTCATGTAAAACTGCTTTTATTAATGTTTTTGTTTGATTAAGCATTACAGACCATTATCTTTTATATAAACCACCCAATTAATTCACTACAATTATTTTATTTTAGCATTTATAGTTGAAAATAGTCATAAATGTATACTACCCTGGCCTGTCCAAATACTAGTTATTACACAAACATGTTCGACGTTCAATTTTTACTAACTTGGCATAATGTTTTTTGCCATAATCATACACTTCCATTAACAGAGAAACATATTTTACCATTAAACATTGAAAAAATATTTATTATTATTTTAAAAAAATACACTTTTCAACGGCCCATATCAACAGTGTCACCCTCACCTGGCGAACTTCAAAGACTGAAATTTAGCAGAAAAAATGCGTAAGGATGACGTTGATTGCGAATAACCAGTGTAATACTGAGTAAAGTTAAAAACAAGCTAAGAGGTTTACAAAAAATTCGAATATTATTGCATCGGTTTTCGTAGAAAGTGCCTCAAAGCGTACTGCGCCAGTCGCTGTAGTATTTCCCCTGGTAAGTATAACTTTTATATTTCATCCTTACATAAGTGTGCGTATGTATAATGTAATGCTTATTGTGTGCAGACATCACGGTTTACGTGAAGTTCTTGTAAGAAGAAAGCGTGATGTTTTTACAGGTAATGTGTGATTTTGTCACTTCTATGGCGTCACTCCCCTGGCAGTTTTGTTCCAAAAAGGGTAAATATGAATCAAAACTGTGTTATAAGCACAATTAATTTCATTTTTAATATTAATTGCCCCTATGAAAGCAATTTGAATGAACGTAAATAATACTGGATGTATTTTTATTTGGAATATGCGTTGCGACTTGTATGCAACGTATCGTGTTTTCAAGATTGATTTTTTTTTTTAATACAGCTCTTATAGAAATGAGTCCATACTCTGATTTTACACCGAAAAATAAGTGAAATAATAGTAAACAAACCATAATTCTGCCAATAGTGTCACTCCCCGGCAACGCATTTTCCCCTGGTATCTACACTGCTCGACATTGAAAATGCAACACCAAGAAGGAGTGGTCAGAAATTCATGCAAATTTTACCGTAGACGCACGTCACTGAGTTATGCAAATGATATGAAATGCGCAGCTCTCCGACGCACGTGAAGTAAGATATAAAAGAATGAAGTTGAAAAGTGGGCTATGTTCATGTTGGTTTTTCTGCCAGACTAATTATCTGAGAAATTTGGTTTTTGTCTCGAAGGATACGTGTGATAGGAGGAAATGCCACGTCGTCCTCAACGAAGACACTTCCAGCATATAGACGACTTTACAAGGGGTATGGTGATCGGACTGAGAAGGGGAGGTTGGTCCATAAGTCAAATTGCAGCTGATACCCACATGGATGCAAGCACTGTGCATCGGCTGTGTCGGAGATGGTTGGAAAGAGGAAATGTAGCCACATTGAGGGGTGCAGGTGCAGCCAGAGTGACGTCAGACCGCTTGGATCGACGGATTCACCGACAAGCTGTGGCGGACCCGCAAGTCACTTGTACGTCGATTCTGCAGCACGTGCAAGGTACCCTGGATGTTCCTGTGTCGACCAGAATCATTTCCCGTCGACTGGTTGCACGTGGCCTGCAATCACTACGCCCGCTAAGAAGACTGCCATTGACCTCACAGCACAGACTCCAACGTTTGGAATGGTGCCGGACCAGAGCGACGTGGATGGCAGAATGGCAAACCGTAGTGTTCTCAGATGAATCCCGCTTCTGTTTGTCCAGCGATAGTCATCGCATACGTGTGTGGCGTCGACGTGGAGAAAGATCGAATCCGGCAGTAACTGTGGAACGCCCCACAGCGCGACAACGTGGCATATTGGTTTGGGGCGCTATTGCATACAATTCCGTATCACCTCTAGTTCGTATTCGGGGCACTATGACGGCCCAACGATATGTAGATAATGTACTGCGGCCGGTGGCAATCCCCTACCTTCAGGGTCTGCCAAATGCAATTTTTCAACAGGATAACGCCCGGCCTCACAGTGCTCGAATCAGCCAACATGCTCTACGAGGTGTACAGATGCTTTCCTGGCCACCATACTCTCCTGACTTGTCACCAATCGAACATGTGTGGGACGTGATTGGACGCCGTTTGCAGAACCT
>JAXGGA010017777.1:0-23498 GCA_038373865.1 Uloborus plumipes | reverse complement strand
GCTACTTTTAATACTTTTTTCGTCTTTCTTTTAATTTTAACGGGAAAGTAGGCTAAAAACGGAAGTGTCGTCTATATTTGCTGCAGCTAGGGAAAGGGTTGAAATTTAGAGACTTTCTTCCGGTAATTTTTCGAAACTGAAGCTCGGCAAAATGAAAGTTTTGACAAAATTGATGATGTTAGGTGATGTTAAAAACATTCGCCAGGAATCCTTAAGAAATTGAGGCTCTAAAAACGCAATTTTAAAATACTTTTGGCAGCAGAAAAGGAAAGGAATACGTTTAGAGACATTCTGCTTCCCTCCCCTTGGCTAAATCTGTATATTTTATAAGTAAAACAATGACCCCACTTCATTAAAAAAAAAGTGTGTGAATCGAATACAAGGTAAGTTAAAAAAAAAAAATTAAAAAAAAGAAAAAAAACACCTCCTTGAAAAATTTCTGGATCCGCCCTTGAATTTTACCATATTTTTAAGCAACGTATAGAAATTCTGGTGCTTACTTGCATATGATTCACCAAAGTAAAATTATGCGCCATCATTTGTGCATAGTTTTTCTATAATATAATAAAGAAATTTAGTTCAATCTGTTAGTTCAACGTGTCAAAAAATATTTACTGCACATTATAGACGGATTTCTTTTATCGTTCGATGTATTTTTTTCATTCAATCCTATCCATTGATACTTAATTCCAAGTCCACTTTCTGCAACAGTTCTCGGAGCGTGCTCGCGTATCATGAAGACAGCATAATCCTCATCTGCTTATTCCTGCAAAATCCAGACACAAAAGAAAAGCATCACAATAAGATGTGTGTGTGTGTGTGCCTCCTCAGGGATAAAAATCACCTTAGCAACAGACAAGATGATAAGCCTCAAGGAGCGAGCCATCTCCCCAAAGGTGGGGCCTTTTCCACCTCGAGGAAGGGAGCAGTGAACACTGACGTAACCAGATCGCGGGATAAAAGCAGCCGCGCGGGTGGATTTTGTTGATGCATCTTACCGCCATTTCGGTGATTTTTTTATTTATTATTACAGTCGACGCTCGTTATTACGACCACACGTTATAAAGACCATCCTAATATAACGACCGGTGAGAAAACCCCCAACTGTGTCCCAATATACTCTATGTTCTACCTCTTATAGCGACCACTCGTTATAAAGACCGACGGAGACGGTCGTTATATCGAGCGTCGACTGTATTTTATATTTTTTTTTAATGAAAGATTGTGTTAAGCAGATCTTATGTTGTGAGAGTGATATTGGTGCTGTAGGGTTGTTGACTCTTAGGGGAGGGGCAGGAACAGGGAACAGTGGCGTAGATTAGGGGGGTTATGGGGGCAACACCCCCCCCGAAATGTTGGTGCATGAAATGTATAACTAGGGAAGAAAAAAAACCTGGAAAAAAAAATAGGATTTTCTTAAGAATATAGTGTTGAATACTTCACTGTCCCCCCCCCCCCAGCACCATTAAAGGCGTTCTAAAATTTTGTTTTTTTGCAAATAAATGTCAAAAGATTCGGGGGGTATTCCTACAAGCACCCTGTATCATCAAAATTCGTTTGAAATTGAGTTCTTAGAGCTTCAATTTCGAAAAAATTGCCAGGACAATTGCTAGGAAATATGCTAGGACCCTGGATACTATCATTTTCTTTAACATTATTGAAAATAGCCTGCAATCGTGTTTTACAGACGGGGGAGGGCATCGAACATTCTCTCCTCTGACATCACCAAGATAGTCTAGAATGGAGTTTTTAGAGCTTCAGTTTAGGAAAATTTCCGAATGCGAATCCCCGGACCCGTTTTTTTTTTTTTTAATCTCGTGACGACTCTGGATATAACTCCCCCCTGAAACCAATGGCGGAGACGGAGGATATGGAAAAATCTCGACTCTCTCCCCACTCTATCCTGTCTGAAACCCAGAAATCTTCCTTGTTTAACCACAGAAAAGTACTAAAAAACTAGCCATATCCCCGTCCGAAATTTAACTACCGAATAATTCAATAAGGACCCGTTTATAGGGTACACTGCAAGCTTTCTTGACACTAACGTCGTGACGTCCGCCTATGAAAAACGAGCTAGATAAAACGTCACAGCCTACTTGGCGAATTAGAGGAGATCCCTATAACTGCTTGTGAGCTCTTATTGGCTCCGCGCGTCGTGACGCCATTATCAACTTAAGTTGCTGTCTAGTATATAGGCTTCCATTCACAACACAGCAACACATTTACACGAAGAAAAGACAGACAGTTAATTCAGAAATAAATGTTTCAATCAACTTTTTTTTTTTTTTTTAAATTGTTAGGGAAAATATTCTTTGACGAGGATCTTTGTTTTATTATAATCTTTTATTATATTTACTCCAACGTTGGTCCTGGGTTTTAGTTTGAAAAATCTAGTCATATTAGTTGTAATTAATTTCTACTGGAGATGCAAATTTCTGAATTAAAAGAAATTTTAGCCACAAAATGGCCGACACAAGAGCTGGTATTTAAACGAGTTTAATAGGTAGGACTGGCAGGTCACGCGCAGGCGAATTCGTGCTGCCACCTCCTTTCTTTTATTATTTGATTTTCTTTGTGTTTTTCTCGATTTAAGTTGTTCGTCAGGTGAAATTTTAGTTTTTTTTTAACATCTTAATGTCATTTTATTTTTTTAAAGAAAGGGTGTGTGGAAACAGGATGTCGATTTTTCTAATTACTGCTCCGGAAAAGGTTTAAGAAAATTTATATTCATGGCACTTTGGGCGGTAAATTAAATTATTTGCATCTGTTCATATGTTTCGCTGCTTGGGTGTTCTTTGGAAGGGGAGGGATCTTTTGATATTAATATTAAAGAAGGAGAATGTGTGTATTTTGTTTGTTTTCAATTGCAAGGGCCTAAGTTTAATCTTTTACCTGAATTATTAGAAGGTGAGTATTTGTAAAAAAAAAAGAAAAAGCTCTCGCGGTGCGGCGCAAGGTTTGAGGGTGCACAATCCAGAAAAAATATCCCCAAGTTACACTGAAAAAATAGTTTTACAGTTACATATTTTCTCCTAAGTCATCTATATATATTTACAGTGCTCGAAATTACTGCTGGTCCAGTGGTCCCAGACAAGTAAAACTCGCTTCGGACCACCAGAAAAAAATAAATAATCAGCCGCCGAAAATCGTCAATCACGCGTGCTCTTTCCGCCAATCGACTGTGTGTTTTTTACTAATTAATCAAGGAGTTACAAATGAAGCAGTTTGAATATAGTGATCACAAAGTAAATGGAGGATCTTAAGTACGAGCTTGTTTAGTATTAAATATATCGGACCAGTACATGTTCATATTGACTGGTCTGAGGGACCAGTAGGCTTTTTTACTAATTTCTAACCAAATATGTATATATATATATATATACTAGCTGACCCGGCCACGCGTTGCTGTGGCTAAGGTATGGGTTAAACTATAATGTTTCAATAGAAACGAAAAATTTTATTACCATTATAGAGATCAACTTTATATAAATATGAATTTGAGGTCAAAATATGAAAACAATCGAACAAAAATTTCCTAAGTTTGCTAGAAATAAAAAATCAACAAAAAATGTAGCATTTTATTACTTAGAAATATTATATTCAGGCTTGTAACAATTCAGTTAATTAAAAATTTGCTAATTGCTATTGTAACATTTTATTTTTTAATAATGTAGGTATGGTAGATAATTAACCAATATTATTTGTTATTTTTTGAATTATAAACATTTTTCGTTTCAGTTTAACTCAACACTAATCGGTGCGCAATATTCTTTGTTAATCTGTCTTTTGTAAACAAAAATAGATTGGACGGTTTTCCCACACGGGAGCAAGCGACCTATAGTTGCCCATGGGAAAAGCATGGATTTTCTAAATCTAAACCGCAAATTGACATTGTTTGTCCTTGGGACTTATTAATGGACATGGCGAAGGCTAAACGAATGGGAAACTGTAGACTTTTGAAGGGTATTGAAGATTCTGACGGTGTCATTGGGATACGTGGCAACAGAACTACTTCATCTTTAAACTTGCCAGTCAAAATGATTGCCTCAATAATGTTCCCGGTGATTTTTTTTTGATAACTAAACGCGTACCATTGCCTAATCTCGGTGGATTTAAATTATGTAGAAGAACTATGGGTAAACCCATTTTTAGCCGCCGATTATGTGGTGGCATTCCAGGTATGTTTAAAGAATTTTAGTCAAGAATACAGAAAAGCTGGTAGATAAATAGATAATTTGCAATAAAAAATATATTTCGGTCCTAAATTGAGATAAAAACTATCCTATCATTTAAGTTGGACCAAACTGAAACTGCGTGCAAAATTTGGTTAAAATCGGTTCAGTAGCTGAGGAGTCCATTGGACACAAACACAGGGACACGTAATTTTTATATATTATAAGAAAGATTATTACTTGTTTACTGCGCTCCAGAAGCTGCCAGAACGTGTGCTTTATGTCGCTCAGCCATGGAGGTGGCAAAAAAGGATTAGTAAAAAGGTTTAGCCAAGAACACAGAAAAGCTGGTAGCTAAATACATAATTTGCAATAAAAAATATATTGCGGTCCTAAATTGAGATAAAAACTATCCTATCATTTAAGTTGGATCAAACTGAAACTGCGTGTAAAATTTGGTTAAAATCGGCTCAGTAGCTGAGGAGTCCATTGGCCACAAACACAGGGACACGTAATTTTTATATATTAAGATATATATATATATATATAATGTATATATATCTATATTTATTTATTTATTTGAAAGTTGACCAATCAGAACTTCACACCCTTTTGATACCTGGCCAGAAACATGGAAAGCACTAAATCCACCGAACGTTTTAAATAAATAAACAAACAAATACCCCACTGCATTGTGTCACATAATGGACTTGGCTGAATGCTTTCGTCGGCAGATCTTCCCACACTTTTGCATGAATTACCCATTTCCACGATCAGAATGTGAAGAATGTCACGTGCCGATCGGTTAAGAACGTTCCCAGCCTCCCCCGCGCACAATACACAAACGTTCGCTATCACCGCGGAGCGAATCTTCGGTGGGAATTGGCAACGCCTCGCTGCTTTGTCCCAAGATGAGTCTTTGTGAACGAAGGGTTTTGAGAATTACTGTATTTCGGAGTATGAGACACACCCTGGAAGTTTCAGTTGATTTTTCTGGGAATAGAGAACTTAACCCATTAATGCCTAGCGTCCCTTTTTAGGGACGGTTCAAAAAAGGATCTGAATTTACCCAAAATGAACATTTCAACGAAATAATAGTGTTCAATGAGTACCTTTGTGTTGTTTCAAATCGTTATTAACAGATTGCAGTACATAACCATTGTAAAGTGTGTTCTGTAGCAGTTTTAATATGACCTTTATCGAAAATGACATCGTTCACAATCTCAAGAAAAAAAGCTAAGTTTTCAAAGTTTTCCCCAGCTTCCCAGTTTATGTTCATTGCTGATTTTATTCCTTCTTATAAAATGTCTTTTTAAATATTATATTGTAGGCAGAAAAAAAATTTAGTGAAAAAAGTATGTACCCTCTGGGGGTCTATCGTAACTTTTAAGGGACGATTTTTCTTTCCTTAATAAAACAATTATTTCTTACATAATACTTTTTAAAATTATTTTTCCTGTCCATTAAACACTGTTTGTAACCAGTATACAAAATATCTTTGGAAAAAAAAATGTCAGGCGTTAATGGGTTAAGTATAGAAACGTTTATAGCTGACGTATCAGTCTTATAACCAGTGATAAGAAAGAAATGCAAACGACTATGTAAAATTATTTTTCTTCAATTAATTTTTTACTTTTAAACGTCATTTAGAACGTCACTAGGGACGTCATTTCAAGTTTTCCAAGGGGTGGGGGGGGCAAAGGGTAAAAACACAATACAATTTCACCAGAAAACAACAAAAAAACACGCCCACTTATATGTAAATACATTGATTTCTCAAAGTCAGGGGGGGGGGAATTGACCCCCCCCTGCTCCCCCTAAATGACGGGCCTGAACGTCACGAAGTGAAGTGATTTTGCTGTCGGCCCGATGAATATGAGGAGCGGAAAAAAAAAAAAAAAATCGTAAAATTGAAATAGAAAAAATATATAGTGTTTAGGCAACGAAAGGTTTTTTTCTCTGCATTGGCACTGTGCCTGTACAGGAACAACTTTTACAGAGTTTATTTATTTGAGAATTAAAATACGATAGACTTAGCGAAAAAAAAAAGGTACCAAGTTAGTAATTTCGATACACAGGGCAGTAAAGAAGAAATTATAGAATGTTCGTTACGTAATTTTCCTCTGGACCTTCCTAGCTGTTCCTTGTCTAATTGAAAAGCCAGGTGTACTAGTTTGAATATCAAATGGAATGAAACCGCATTAGGCTCTGTGAAGTATTATGATCCGAGTTCAAAAATACCGCGATATTTATACAAATATAAAAATTATTGTACATTTATGGTAAGTTTAGGATATCCAATAAAAAATTATTATTTATCACTAGAAGTTTTTGCAGGAGCTAGTAGAAATTGTTATAAATGCATTATTTATTCTGATTCATCGAATATATGAGTTAATTACTTATTAAAACTCATTTAGTCAGTGCAGACTTTCGTGTGTTTATGAGATAAGATATCAATATGTGTCCCCTCCAATCGTGTCCCAATAGCTAATTTCTAAACCGTTAGAGAAAAGCAAATGTTACGATTTGAAAAAATCTCTAAATTGCAAAAAAAAAATTGGGTCTATGAAATGTTTGTCAAAAAAATCAAATTTTGAAAAAAGTTACGAAATTTAAATTTTTATACAGTTCCCTAGTAGTAGCAATCATATTCAATAAAACAATATTGACTCTCTGACATTTGAAACCAAAAACAAATCCCTCTTCAACGACAAAAATTAACCGAGTTCTGACGTTTTGAAAAATCATGTTTATGAGGGATTTTATGAAGTCATCAAGAGATCGTTTAAGGGTCCGCATGCGAATTGAGAAAGTATGTTGACTGGTGCAAATTTATTTCGATTCTTTACATAAGTAAAGGGGCATTATTATAGGCTGAAAAGACTTGTAAAGAAAACATAAGTTAATCAATCGCTCTCGGTGATCGGTTAACTAAACGTGATTGCGTGATTGAAGGTGACTGATGGAATGCACGTGATTGCGCGATTGAACGTGACTGATGGAATGAGCGTGATTGATACGATAAACGTGAAATGATGATTCGACGCGGTTGATTTAATGAACGAGACTGATAGAATGAACGTGATTGATGGAATGAACGTGATTGAATCACTGAACGTGACAGATGGAATGAACGTGATTGATTGAATGTGATTTATTAATGGAAGTAAATGGCTGTTTTAATAAAAATGATTTGATGAAGGTTATTTAAACGTTCGTGATTGATATCATTAATGAACGTGATTTATTTGTTTAGCGAACGTAGTCCACAAAACGTGAGTGCTTAAATGAAAGAAATAAAGTAACACATTCTAAAGATGGAATTAACGTCGTAATGCTGCAATGAAAATGAGCAATAAAACACGTGCAATGAATTACCGATCACGTTTATTTCTGCAATCACGTTCATTCCATCGGTCACGTTCAATCACTCAATCGCGTTTATTTCACCAATCAGGTTCATTCTTTCGGTCACGTTCAATCACGCAGTCACGGTCATTACATTACTCACGTTCAATCACTCAATCACGTTCATTCCGTCAGTCGCGTTCATTCTATTAGTCACGTTCAATCGCTCCCTCACCTTCATTCCGTCAGTTACGCTCATTTCATTAGTCACGTTCAATCGATCAATCACGTTCATTCGACCAATAACGTTCAATGACTCACTCACGTTCATTTCATCAATCACGTTCATTCTGTCGGTCACGTTCAATCACTCAATCATGTTCATTCCATCAGTCGACGCATTCACGTTCATTACACCAGTCACGTACATACAATCACGTTCATTTCATCAATCGAGTTTGTACCATCAGTCGCGTTCATTTCATCAACCACGTTCATTCCATCGGTCACATTCAGTCACGCAGTCACTTTCATTACATTTATTACGTTCATTTTATCAGTCACGATTAATGACTCAATCACGCTCATTTCATCAATCACGTTCATTCCATCGGTCGCCTTCAATCATGCAATCACGTGCATTTCATCACTCACGTTCATTTCATCAGTCACGTTAAATATTTCAATCACGTTCATTTCATCCGTCACGTTTAGTCACGCAGTCACGTTCATTTCAACAGTCACATTCAATCTCACAATCACGTTCATTTCATCAATAACGTTCATTCCATCGGTCACGTTCAATCATGCAGTCACGTCACATCAATCACGTTAATTCCATTAATCACGTTCATTTTATCAGTCACATTCATTCCATCGGTCACGTTCAATCACGCAGCCACCTTCATTTCATCAGTGACGATCAATCGCTTTCATTACATCAATCACGTTCAATCGCGAACACGCTCATTTCATCAGTCACGTTTATTTCATCAATCACGTTTATTTCATCAATCACGTTCATTCCATCAATCACGTTCATTCCATCAATCACGTTCATTTCATCAATCGCGTTCATACCATCGGTCGCGTTCAATCACGCAGTCACCTTCATTTCATCAGTCGTGTTCAATCACTTAATCACGTTCATTCCATCGGTCGCGTTCGATCACGCAGTCACGTTCATTGCATCAATAACGTTCATCAGTAACGTTCAATCACGTTCATTCCATCAATTATGTTCATTCCATCAATCACCTTCATTTCATCAATCGCGTTCATTCCATCAGTCGCGTTAATTTCATCAATCACGTTCAATCACTCAATCACAATCATTTCATCAACCACGTTCCTTCCATCGGTCACGTTCATTACATCAATCACATTCATTTCATCAGTTACGTTTAATCACTCAATCACGTTCATTTCATCAATCGCGTTCATTCCATCGGTCGCGTTCAATCACGCAGTCACGTTCATTTCATCAATTACGTTCGTTTCACCAGTCACGTTAAATCATTCAATCACGTTCATTTCATTGGTCACGTTTAGTCACGCAGTCACGTTCATTTCATCAGTCGTGTTCAATCACGTTCATTTCAGCGGTCGCTTTCGATCACGCAGTCACGTTCATTACAACAGTCACGTTCAATCACGTTCATTTCATCAATCACGTTCATTCCATCAATCACGTTCATTCCATCAATCACGTTCATTTCATCAATCGCGTTCATTCCATCGGTCGCGTCCATTTCATCAACCACGTTCATTCCATCAATCACGTTCATTTCATCAATCGCGTTCATTCCATCGGTCGCGTACATTCACGCTGTCGCGTTCATTTCATCAATCACTCAATCACAATCATTTCATTAACCACGTTCATTCCATCGGTCACGTTCATTGCATCAATCACGTTCATTTCATCAGTTACGATTAATCACTCAATCACGTTTATTACATCAATCTCGTTCATTTCATCAATCGCGTTCATTCCATCGGTCGCTTTCAATCACGCAGTCATGTTCATTTCATCAATCACGTTCATTTCATCAGTCACGTTTAATCACGCAATCACGTTCATTTCATCGGTCACATTTCGTCACGCAGTCACGTTCATTTCATCGGTCACATTTCGTCACGCAGTCACGTTCATTTTATCAGTCACGTTCAATCACGCAATCACGTTCATTACACCAATCACGTTCATTTCGTCAATCGCGTTCATTACATCGGTCGCGTTCAATCACGCAGTCACGTTCATTTCATCAATCACAATCGTTTTACCAGTCACGTTAAATCACTCCGTCACGTTCATTTCATCGGTCACGTTTAGTCACACAGTCATGTTCATTTTTTTAGTCACGTTCAAGCACGCAATCACGTTCAATTACGTTGTCACTTTTCATTTCATGAATCACGTCCATTTTTTCAGTCACGTTCAATCACTCAATCACGTTTATTCCATTGGTCACGTTCAATCACGCAGTCGCTTTCATTACATAAATCACGTTAATTTCATCAGTCACGTTCATTCCATCAATCACGTTCATTTCATCAGTCGCGTTCAATCACACAGTCACTTTCATTTTCATCAGTCACCTTCAATCACGCACTCACGTTAAGTAAACCAATCACCTAGATTGATTGATTAAAGTATATAATTTGTTCTTCATAAGTCTTTTCAGCAATTTATAATGCCACCTGATATTAAGAATCGGAATAAATTTACACCAGTCAGCACACTTTCTCAATTCGCGAACGGACCCTTAAGTGATCTCTCAATGACGTCATAAAACCATCAAAATCGTAATTTTTCAAAAAGTTTTAACTCGGTCAATTTTTGTTGTACAAGAGTGATTTTGTTTTTGGTTTGAATGTTAGAAAGTCAAAAATGTTTCACTTAATATGATAGCTACGACTGAGGGGGGGGGGGGGGGGCGTATAGAAAGTTAAATTTTGCAACTCTTTCAAAATATAATTTTTTGAAAAAAATTTCATAGATCTAAATTCCCTCCAAACTTTGAAGATTTTTTCAAATTGGAACCATATGCTTATCTCTAACATTTTAGGAATTACCTATTTGGCTACGATTGGAGTAGACACCTTGCATACCAATAGTGCTATAGCAGTATTGTGCATTAAGTAGTCCCGTCATTTCCATTTTTTCCGGGTGGGGGGAGGCAGGTCAAAGGGTGCTAACACAATGCAATTTCATTGGAAAACAACAAAAACTACGCCCATTTTTTCTCAAAGGTTTTGACCCCCTCCCCTGACCGCCCTACTTGACGATCCTGACCTTAAGGGTGAGTTTTGTAATCATGTCAACATTCGTAATTGGTTAGTTTAGTTTAGGTTTTTGGTTAGTTTTTCAAGATCGAATGTTTCAAGATTTGTCGTTCAATTTGTTTCAAAATCGAATTCCGCTTGTAAATGTCCTTTCAAAACGTTGCGTAATATGGCATATTTTCCTGTCTAAAAAAGAAAAATCTATTGAGCTTGAGAAAAGAAAGAATTTAGATAATTTTAAATGTTATTTAAAATACGAACACCTGACCAAAGATTTCATTTAAAATTCTATGTTGTGTATTTATTACATTAGCTGTTCCCGCATTCTTATATTTGAAATTTTTGTTCCACTACGTCATTTTTAATTTTACTTTCATTATTGGCGCACGGAGTTGACATTAAAGAGTTTCACGTTTTCTTCATCATCATTTAGGTTGAGTCCACTAACTATTAAAAATGTAATCATCAAAACTGTTTTTGTTCACGAGTACGTGGATGATTAAAGTTTTCTTTCTGTTTTCATGTCTAATATTTTGCGTTATTTATTTATCTTTTTTGTTTTCCATATTTAATTTAGTATGTCCAGTAAATAAGCACTTTTAAGTGCATTTTATTTTCAGAAATCGATAGTGCCGTTAAAAAAGTGCCATTTTATTCATGAAATTATTATTATTATTATTATTTTTTAATGTACGTAAAAAAAAAACCTTTTTGAGAGGCTTTTAATAGCCATGTTTCAAGATACAGAGGTTGTGATAAAATTTACAAAAATACGCAATTGGAACAAAGTCAAATGCTTAATAGATTGTTTTGTATTGATATTGTTAATTATTTTACTGTACGACATGTTGTGAATCCACGTTTTACTAATTGTGATGGTATATACAGGGTGTCCACTCCAATCGTGGACCAATAGCTAATTTCTAAACCGTTAGAGATAAGCATATAGTTTATTTAGGAAAAAATCTCCAAATTTTGAAAGCAATTTTGGGTCTATTCAATGTTTTTCAAAAAATCAAATTTTGAAAGAGTTACGAAATTTAAATTTTTATGCAGCCCCCCAGTCCTAGCAATCATATTTAGTAAAACATTTTTGACACTGTAACGTTTAAAACTAAAAAAAAATCACTCTTCTACCACAAAAATTGACCGAGTTATGACGTTTTGAAAAATCAAGATTTTGCATTGTTTCATGACGTCATCGAGAGGGACCGTATGCGAAATCCTTCAAAATCTTGATTTTTCAAAACGTCATAACTCGGTCAATTTTTGTCGTAGAACAGTGATTTTTTTAAGTTTTAAACGTTATAGTGTCAAGAATGTTTTACTAAATATGATTGATAGGACTGGGGGGCTGTATAAAAATTTAAATTTCGTAACTCTTTCAAAATTTGATTTTTTGAAAAACATTGAATAGACCCGAAATTCCTTTCATAATTCGGAGATTTTTTCCTAAATAAACTATATGCTTATCTCTAACGGTTTAGAAATTAGCTATTGGTACACGATTGGAGTGGACACCCTGTATATCGGTAGCAAGTTATTGAATACCTGTAAGTACGATCATAGTCTTTGAATGATTGTGCAGAAGATGATTTTTGTCTCCAAGTTAAAAACCGTTTATAAAGGTGGCTGGAGATGAAATTCAAAAACGAGAGTCGTCGAAATTCGAGATATAGAGGTTTTCGGGAAAAATCATTCGAGATAAACATGAGAAAAAAGATTAAATGTATGCTCTAAAAGCAGGGAAATTGGAAAATTTCGACATAGAGAGGTTTTCGTACCAGATTCGAGATAAACAGATTCAACTGTGTGAGTACCACTATTTTTATTCAAAACGAAAGCGCATTTATTGGGAATAAAAATGTTATTTTCTTTGAAGCAGGGGGCATAACGCCCCCCCCCCCCCCCGGAACCCTCGATTTAAACACTAATTGACACCAAAATGTTTTTCAAATATATTTTTACTCCCATATCTCAAAATAATAATACTAAGTACTGAAAACTACACTGCAAAAAAAGAACTGTTGTTTTTACAGTGTAATACTGACAACCAAGGTTCTAATTGAAAAACTGTAAAATGCACAGTAATAAATTGAAAAAATAGGTATTTTACAGTATCTTACTGTGAAGTTGGCAATTTTACAGTTTATTGCTTTTAAACAGGGTTGGCAAGGTTTTGGACAGAACGGTAAAAACCACGGTTTAAACCATGGTTTAAACAGTCCTGTCTAAAACCCATGTGTCCAAAACTGTCCGAAACTGTCCGAAACTACATTTTTAGTACAATTTTATATTTTGGACAAATATCAAAAGCACAAAATTATACTTGAAGTTAAGACTTAATTTATTTAATGTGTTTTTGTTTTTTTAATTTGAAACAATACGTCTTTTCGAGTTTATCACATACCACTATTTACGCCCGAGCCCTTCATATATATATATTGTTGGAAACAAAATACACAGTACTAAAAACAAAAATCAAAAATAGAAAAATTTTCTTGAGTAGTGAAAAACATTTTACCATCAGTTTATTTATCTTCAATCTAAGGTTAAAAAAAAATTATTTGAACATCACTGAAAACATTATTGTAAAGAAACCACAAAAGACTTCAGTTTTACACATTTTGAGTTACAAATGGAGCTGAAATTATCTGCTTCAAGAGTTTTTTTTTTTTTTTGACAGTACTACCAATTCCTATTTTATGAAATTTTTATGCAGTGGAGTTATGAGTAAATCGTTCATTTTTTTAACATATATTAAAATTCATTGCAACTAATTAACACTAAGAAACTAAGATGTATGCATTACCAATATTACAGCTAATAGAAATTAGTCAGCTTAAAACCCTTTTGCCATGCTTTAGACAGTTTAAGACACTTTTAGACAGTTTAAGACACTTTTGGACAGTTTAAGACACTTTGGACAGTAAAACCCATCAGTCCTGTCCAAAACCCCAACCCTGCTTTTAAACTTACTTTTCTATGCTAAAGCTTAGGTGTGTAAAACAATTGAAGAATTGTAAAAAACAATTATCAGGAAGCTGTTGTGTGTGTGGTGGGAGGTGGGGGAATCTGCCTCTTGAAATGCTTGGTTTGAAATTGTAAAAACAATTGCAAAACAAATTTAATCTAGATTGATTTCAGAACACTATTTTTTAAAAGTAGCTTTTATCGTTAAAGCGGGCTAAACAATAGAAACTGACCTTTTGGCCTAACAAATTTCCGTCAACCATTAAAAAGAGGTGAGCTTTCCTAGACAACTTCAAAAAATAACAACAACAATAATAATAATAATAATAAATTTTACTGCCGGGAATGACTTTGCTTATGTGAACAATGAAAACATATCCTAAAAGACAGATCCGGTCATCTATTGAGTGTTCTATGCAGATTCTTGTGTGCATTGATTCTCGTGAAAAATTCCACCGCGTTGCGGAATGAAATCAACGAGATGTCTCTGTTTTCATTACAAAATATACACAAATATTTTTTTTTAATTTAATTGGTCCCATCAGGGACGTCATTTCAAGTTTTTCCAGGGGGGGGGGGGGGGCAAGGGGTCCAAACACAATGAAATTTTACCGGAAAACATCAAAAACCACGCCCACTTATATGTAAATACATTGATTTCTCAAAGCCAGGGGGGGGGGGCAATTGACCCCCCCTCACCCCTAAATGACGGGCCTGGTGCCCATAGGGGAAGGTTTTTGCTCCATCAAAATGGGGAGGGGGGGTAAACTAATTTAATTACTCATTTAAAATATTTATTAATTTATTTTTTGAATTTAAATTATTTCTTTCGTTTCTTTGTTATTAATTTTTGTTTTTTTTGTGTGCGTGTGTGTGTGCTTGGAATTTCTGAAAGGAAAAAAAAGCATTATATTCTGCGCTTAATTCGAGCTTTAAAAAAATAATAACGTGTAAAAAATCATAGTAATAATTTATAATAAATAAATAAATATTAAAAAATATAAATGAAATAAAAAAAGAGGGGTAAAAATAAAAAATAAAAAGCACAAGAGGGTCGAAAAAAAATGGGGGGGGGGGATTTGCGTCATTGAGCTTTGGGGGGTTGCTGAGGGATAGGCACCCCTGATTTGTAAAAGATGTATTATTTTCAAGTTCAGTTAGTTTCGAAATTTTTCCTGAAACAAGTAATGGGCACGTAATTCATATAATTCATCGGAAACAAAGCATGGAACCCTTTGTTTTGCAGGATAGACATCACAAGTGTAAAGAAACCTCACTTTGCTTAGTGTAGGAGTTGTATTTTGTGTGTATGCAAGTTTTTCCAACTTGAAAATCGCACTTGCAGAAGAAATTCTGTTTTCTTATCGGGGTGCTGTTTTCTTTCGTTATTCACTCCATAGATGGCGCTGATATGACTAAAATTTCAGTATTTAGCGTCAACTTGTGATATCGCTGAAATAAAAATAAAAGTGAAAAAATAAAACATAAAGGGTAGTGTTATTGCTGTTTTAGGAAAGGGGGGGGGGGGTGGATACTCTAAAATTCAAGCTCATCTGGATTTAGAATCTCGATTATTCAAGTATTTTTGAGGTTACTTTTTGATTTTATAGAAGATAAAGTTTAAATGGAAATATTAGGAAGAGTGGCAGAAACTGAGCTCTATTTTCGTGTTGTAAAATTCTTTTAATTCGGTTTCCAGTCATTCTCTTTTTTTTTTTTTTTGTTTGCGCCATTTCGAAATTTAATTCACCTGTGGCCAGTACTTTAAATTTTTGGCAGTAGGACTCCAAAACTCTTTCTTCTTAGAGACAAACTGGCCTACTTAGCAATTTGTAGTCAGGCTGGTCTTTCGCGAAAAACGAGAGAGCGGTAAATTTATGTGATATTGTGACTGAGTTGTTTTCATGAAGTTCACTATTTTAAATTGAGCTCAATCTCAATATTCTTTCTTAGCTCCTTTGGCTAAAAGTGAGTACTAACTTTAGCTTCCTTGAATTTTGCCGCTTTTATGTTTGCACTAGCTGCCAGGGCAGCTAGATTAGCTTCCTGCGATATGTTGATGCATAAAACGCCCCCCCCCCCCCAAATTTTACTTCATTCTGATGTTATATTATTTGAGAATTTAATGTATATAAGATTTTAAGACACACTACATACATGGCCCACTAATGAGTGTCATGTTTGATTTAGTTAAGCCTTCGTTCTAAATCATCATTATCATTATTATTACTGTTTCATATAAACCACGTTTTGTAACAATGGATTTCATATTCAATCATTTAGGACAAACCGCTTTAAATTTGACTACTTATTAATTGCTATCTTCGTTAATTAAAATTGTGTAATTATATAAATTAAAACTAATGAAGCCTGAAAAATGACCAATCTATCGGTACCTGGTTCAACTTTCATCCATTGGCGTTCAAAAGAAAGAAGCATGGCATAGAAAGAAAGAAAGATACTCAATTTTCAATATAAGTTGATATGGGAGAAATTTAAGGGCATAATATATTGTTAATTCGTGCGCTTCTATTTAATATGATCAATAATATTTTTACTGTCATTTTTCTTCTATAAAAGGGGGCCTGGTGAAAATAAATGGCTCAGGGCCTGCTGATGCAAGGGCCGCTCCTGAGGCAGGCCCGTCATTTCAACTTTTTCTGGGGGGCGGGGGGGGGGGCGTCAATGGGCGAAAACACAATGCAATTTCATTGGAGAACAAAAAAACCACACCCACTTTTCTGCAAATTCATTGATTTCTCAAATTCGATGGGGGGGGGGGCAGTTGATCCGCATTCCCCCCCTAACTGAATTGCCTGCAGAAACGGTAGTTTTTCTGTGAAGAAGAGTAGTGTCAAGTCCGCTTGCGCTAAAAACCGACTAACAATTTATCACTGATGTGCCGTGACTCCCGATATAGTATGTATAGTATCTGTTTTCTAGTATCGGGGGTGCCCCGACGGGAGGTCACTGTGGCCTCCCGAAATGCCCTTGTTCGGCCAATTTGTGGACAATATTGCAACATTGGGATTATGTTTCCTTAAACAATTTTTTATATGAAAAGTATTAAAAAATAGGTGCCAAATTAACCTTCTTATTAGATGTAGTTAGTAATGTATATGTGTTGCAAGCTCGTATTTTATCATTCGGCAAAATTATAATTTCATTCGGCTAACTGAAAATGTACCCCTTTCCAAAAATTTTGTGCGGTTCGCACCTAGTGATGGTGGGAACAGTTAGGCCCTCTGGTGTTTTCAACATAAAACAGAGGTCTAATTATGAGAAAATTTGTATATTTCTAAATATCTTTTTATCAATTCTCGCCTACTGATCTAAATATTTTATCCACAACTTTTTTTTTTACACAAATTACCGAAAGTAAAAGTTCGAAATTGTCTGCAATTCGAACACTGCTTGCAACTGGAGCGTGTCACCAACTTTTTTTTTTTCGTCTGCTATTTGAAAGAGAACCAGGTGTGTTTATTATTTTATGCGGCGAGATGGGTGGAAAAGAGTGTAAACACTCTCGATACCACTAAGCGTGACGACTAAACAATCCAACTTCCATCAATCACTGCAAATTGTTCCTTTCCGAAGCATTTTGGTTTTCTACTTTCTCCTTTCAATTTTCAATATTCCAATATGGAACGTATTCGGAAACAAAGAAGAGAGGAGTTATTTGCGGAGAAGATTGTAAGTATTTGTTGTGTGCTACCAGCTGAATAATGAGGAAAGGTGCTGTTCTTCGGATCGAGGTTTTTTTTACCTTTTTCATAGGGATAGTGTTAATGTTTGAGTAGAGATGAATAAGAAATGGCGATAGAAGTGCGTTTGTCTCTCTTTTGATAAAAATTGGGGAAAATTGATCGGAAGGATGTCGCTTTCCGATGAAAAGTAGCTCATCGAAAACCGTGCTCGGATACTGATCGGAAGGATATTATCGTGCGTTACGGGATCAGTTTGCGAGGAGTTCGATGATCGGCCGAGCAAAATCGGATGAGTTGATGCTACTTGGGTCTTTTCCAGATAATTTTAAGGAATGAATCATCTCTACGTAGATGTGAAAAAGTATCATTACCCCATCTTTGTAAACATTAAGTAACAACGCTGTACCTCAGAACCAGACTAACGTAAGTCCATTTTCGTCATTTTTCAGTAGAGGGGAAAAACGATGTATTCGACAATCGTTTTTCCCCTCTACCGAAAAATGACGAAAATGGACTTGTTAGTCTGGTTCTGAGGTACAGAACTACACTCAGAGTAGCTTTAAAATTAAATAAGATTTTTTTTTTCATTTCTAATTGCCAGATTTTTAATCTTTTCGTAATAATTATCGTATCATCTTGACCTTGGTCTCATTGGAAAGATTACGAAAAATCCTATTTTAGGACATTTTCTACCTACGGTGCCGTCGACGGGAATGTTGAAAAATCACGTGGAAACGACTTATACTCGCTTAAAGTTTGAAAATCAAGTTTTAATTGCCGTTGTCATTTTGCTCAAACGTGGAAAGATTGACTTCTACATATCAATACGAAATGAACTTAGCCAAGGCTTAACTCGATCTTAGCAGTTTTCGGGATTACGCTTAAATGTTTTGAAGGGGAAAATATTACTCTTTCTCCATTTTTTTTTTTTTTTTTTTTAATTTACTGCACTAGCGCAGGCCGTGCGAGTACTGCTAATTTTGGAATAAAACACCAGTATTCTAATGATATTAAAAACGCAAAATCCACAGGAGCCTCAAAGAAGTATATGTACACCTTGTGATAGACAAGGGCGGATCCAGAAATGTTCCAAGGGAGGGGCGATTGATTTTTTTTTCTTACTTGCCCAATTTTTTCGCAATGCATCCTTGTTAACACATGCTGATTACGAAGGTTTGGGTCTTCCATTTCGAAAAACTTCCAGATCAGAGCCCTGAATCCCCGCGCCCTTTCCCTTAATATCATCAAAGATCATGTAAAATTGCCTTTTTTGAACTTCAAAATCTAAAAACTGCTGGAGCAGAGTCCCTCAAGGGAGGGGCGATCGCCCCCATCGCCCCTCCCTTGTATCCGCGCTTGGTGATAGAAACAAATCGTCCAAGTGTTCTAATTATCACAGAGACTTCGAAGAAACTTCCCATATTAGGAGCGTTATATTTTTACGGGCTTTATATATTTTTAGGACATAGCAATTTGGAGGCAGGGAGACAGTTCATGCGCCTATAAAAACGTGTTACTCGATTCATATGTATTACTTTTTAGGTGTGGTGCAATGTAATACCAAAAGAACAGAAAACTCCCATTTACAACATGGAAAATTAACTGTCATTCAACTAAGCTTAAAAAGCAGGTTATAAGTTACGGCATTTGTTTGATTTTTCAGTCACCATTAGCTAAAGATTGTAGCGCCTCCAAAATGGTTTGTTGGAATTGCGAACAACTGTTGGTATGGCAATGCTCTACCAGCTGATTTTTAATTAAATTCTTGCACCATCGATTTACAACCGAGTGAAAGCATAAGGTTATTGTATTTTAAAGCTACTCCGTGTAATGCTACTCACGTATGTATCTATCAGAGACGTGCCGTCTGGGTAGGCAAGGTAGGCAGTGCCTATCCATGAAGAAAATATACCATTTTTTTAATTTCATGTAATGCGCTGATTTGGAAATATTAAGGCATTAAACAGCGAATAGAGCAGAAAAAAACCCGGAAATGTTCATTTTTCTTCCTTAAAAAGCACCGACTACCGCTGCTTTTCAACCACTGTATCTATACTGTGCGTAGTATTAGGAAGTGCGCGTGCCCCGCACTTTTCTCCCCTAATGTTCGAAAAGCGACAACGAAAGGCTGTCCGAAAAGTGCCTTTGCGGTTTCTTCTGTTCTCCGCCGAAACTTGTGCCTGTAGAGTCTGTAGTGTTTCTACGGTCTAGACGTCTTGATACTGTCTTTAGTTTTGTACAGTACTGTTGAATGCTTACAGTTTGCTATCTCCATTGTCGTGTTTTCTTTTTTATCAAATACAGTAATTTTCAACTGTTTTAGGTTTTTTTTTTTGTATCCCGCTTTTTTGTAGGATTAAGTTGAAACTGTATCCAATATGGAAATGAGATATATAAATTATATACATATATGCAGGCGAATATTCCTGCATATATGTATATAATTCTTATTGTAAGTAAACATCTTTCATATTCATATTATTTTATTGCTCTTCACATTTTATGCGTTTTTTAAGACCTATATTATTCCACAAATCTTCGCATCTGCCTACCCTAGGCATTCATTGACGGCACGCGCCTGGTATCTATACATATATATAAATGGATGTATGTTTGTTTGTTTCTTGTACAAATTCAGTTTTCGTCGGGTTATATCATCAAATTTGGCACTGAGGTTCCTTGATGCACTAGAATTCACATAGGCTGGGTTTTGAAATTTAAAAAAAATCTAAAAAGCTAAAAATTCAAATTTTTTGTCTCAAAATGGCCATTTTCTTTCAATTTTGAAAAATTCGGGTAATAGAGATAAGCCTTTAAGCATACAAAGTGATAAAATTTAATATATTTAAATATGAGTATTTTCTAAAATAGATTACGATTAACAATGAATTATCAATTTAAGGCTCACCTATTTCATTTTAGATTGAAATGTTAAAAACAATTATTATTTAGGTTCTAATTACCTTGGAAATTGGCACAAATTTTTATATGCATATGTGCATGGAATTCATTCAAATAATATTTTAGAGCTATGTTGTATTAATAAGCACCCGGACAACGCCGGCTAATAAGCCTATTAGTATAATATAAAAATACCTTTTTTTTTGCAATTCTCTGCATCATAAAAATAACTTGTTTGATATAAAAACTTTATCATTGTATTTTGATACATTTCAGAAATGCCTGTATTTCAATTCTCTAGCAAACAATTTCACTTACATTTTTACACCATCGATTTATTAACGAATGAAACAGCAATTTTTTAATCACATTATAATAATCGTATTTTGAAGCATCTGGGACACTATCTGGATGTTATAACTGATGAGAACAAGCTTAACTTATATAAATTACCAATCAAAGAGCTAGAAATGATCTCAATAATTGTCACGAAATTTGAAAGTAATTTTCAAAATCTTAACAAATCTCGAAAGTTTTTTTTAATGTTTACTTTTTAAAGCTAATGCTAATAAAATGAAAAAATTTACAACGCATCTACCAATGTTTCTCTTAGAATACAACTTCTTATTTCAAATGAAATAAAAAAGTTCATAGTACAAAAAAAAAAAGGATTGTAAAGAGTCCGTAGCACCTTCAACTTTCTTCAAATGAGAATTCCAATCTTGAGGAAGTAACTATAAATTTATTTACAAGTATTTACACTATTTACAATATGAGCAGGAAACAATTGCTAAACATCCAGCAATTAGGTAGCAAAACAGTACACTGTACTCTCAACAGTAACTCAGCACCACGTATCTAACGTGAACAGTAATTAAGCAATTACAAAAGCAAAACAAACATCCGCCCAAGCGAATAAAAACGAGTCACCAGATCAAATCTGAAAACAACTGACTGGTGTTCAAGGCTATTTATACACGGAAAGAAATGTCCACAATATTCTAGCAAAATCCGGTGTGTTCGTTCATTCACAAACTTACATAATCCATTCAAAAATTCCAGCAAATAAAAAGAAAAAAAAACCACTCTGAGCGAAAAATGTCTTCATCTTATCAAAGTTAGGGCTAGTGTGAAAACTACAAAGTGTTACAGGGCCGGTATACTAATGATAAAGGTGATATCTTCAGATACTTTTGCAACATGACGTCAGATAAAACCAAAACTAATGAAAATGATGCAAGGCAGGAAAAACAACAACTATTTACAAGATTTGTAACAGTATCATTCGTTCGAGGTCCCCTTGGAAAATTTTAGTGAGCTCCTACTCTCTAAGAATTATTTGTCGGGTATCATTGTGGCAAACAACTCTATCATATCTAGCGGATTTGGTGGAAATTTTGTTGACAGTAGAAAATCTTCGCAGCAGTTTAACTTGTCAGTGACGTCACTACGGGCGGAGCCAATAAGAGCTCACAAGCAGTCAGCGGTCTCCTCTAATTCGCCAAGTAGGCTGTGACGTTTTATCTAGCTCGTTTTTCATAGGCTAACGTCACGCTGTTGGCTCCGCCCGTAGTGACGTCACTGACAAGTTAAACTGCTGCGAAGATAGTGTTCTGTTGAATTTCAGTTGCAAAACGATAATACTCTGGCTAGCAAAAATATTTTTCTTTTCTATTTATTATAAACTAAATTTCTGTCAAAGAAAAAAAAACATTATTTTCTTTCGCAAGGTGCAGAATTTGTTGAGTTATAGCAATGCTTTGTTGAGGTTTAACAAATTTAGTATCACACGTCCTTTTGAAAGGAGGAAATAAAAAAGTGTTGCTTGAATTTTTTACTTACACAAAAGAGAAAAAAAAATAAAGAAATGGAATAAAAGGAAAGAGGAAAGAAAATTTGAAAAAGAACGGCGATTTTTTAAAAAATGACTTCTTTTGAAATTGGTACTGCTACAAGTATTTACTTGACAATTTGTACCTCATCAATAATTTTTATACCCTTCAAACAACGTCTACGTACCATTAAAAAGGCTGTATTAGAAAAAAAAGAAAGTAAATATGTACAGTAAAATATAAATAATAATTAAAAATTAAATAAACACTCAACCGACTTTTATAAAAGATAATTAAATAACATATTTAAGTGCATAAACTTGAAAAAATTGCAATTTTTTGTAAATTTGTACATTTTATACGTTGTTAAATTATCTTTTTTGGTTTCAGCACAAGGTATTTATTTTTTACACAACAGAATGTTTCAAATAAAACCATGAAAATCTATCTACTTTTTCAAATCATTCAATGGATTTTTATTGTAATAAGAAACATTAAATTATAGTTTTATACAATTTCTAACATATATGAATTCAGATGAAGGGAAAAAAAAACATTCTGTGGACGGTGCTGTCAGAGGGTATTAGCCTTTTGCGTGAGAATGTTTGGGTGTGGTCTTAAGGAGTGTCCACAATCGTTGAATACATACGTTTAATTCAAAAATATACGCGAACGATGGAGAACTATGATGAAAATAATTAATAAAGAGTCATGTTGTTTCTAAAAGTGGAACGAATCTATTTAATGTCTTAATGAAGGCTTTTCTGGCCTTCGAACAATTCTCAAGGTACAATAAACTTCACCAAAACTGAACTTGCAGGAAATTGATGAGAACGGAACCTTTACACAGATATGCGAGACTAAAAAGATAGAAAACTTTTTTCTACTAACCCCCGTGTGTTAAATTATCATACAATTAACCAAGTCATACCGGGTGCTTTGTGACGGGCATTTATGTATTTGCACAAATATTTGCGCACTTTCTCCGATAGTTACATTGATTTTCTTTTTTGACGTCATAGAAAGTTGAAATTGCGATTTTTATACTTTTCAACACACCTCAAATTTCGCTTTAAAAATTAAATGAGAACAACGGAAATCTTAAAAATCTGCTCGAAAACGGGAAGGATGGAAATTCGCATGCTATTGATTCTCACAAAAATTCATATCTAGAAGGCAAATACTTCGGATTTTTGATTCGGCAGAACTGCACGGTGAGAGCCGAGATTTCAAGCGAAAAAAGCATTTAGTTTTTTTTCTTTTATCTTTTTTAA
>JAXGGA010017776.1:0-23498 GCA_038373865.1 Uloborus plumipes | reverse complement strand
TCTGCGACTTTTTTAAAACTTCAAAAATAGATAACAAGAATACACCGTTTTGAGGATCGAACCGAAAAAAAATCGACACGTGGTTTAGATTAAAAAATTACCTCATTCGAATATGAAATAGAAATAGGAATTGTCTTTGAATTTATTTGTTACTTTTCCTTTTTGTTCCTTTTTTTTGCTAAAATTTGTGCTTTTTAGGTTTTTTTTTACAATTTTTACAAATATTCGCCAAAAGAAAAACCTTGTTTTTTTCCTTTGTTCTCTTTTGTTTTAATTTTTTTTTATTTATTTATTTATTTTTTTAATTTAAAAGTAGTTTTCAGAAATCGCGACAAACTACTATTTTTTTGTATTGCGCATCTCACTACTCTACTGTTTTTTAAAAGTAGTGTGCTACACTACAAACTACTAAAAAATGTAGCTACTACAGTAGTTTCGCTACTTGTAGCGCGCTACATCCGACCACTGGTTTGAACTTCATTTCAATTGCAGTGAATATTTAGTTAGATGCTTTTTTCTTTGGGAAGGGGGGGGGTATATTTTTTCTGATTCTATTGGTTAATAATTTATGATTCTTCATTCTTGAGAAGTGAACATTTAAATTTTCCAAATTGTGATGCGTATTTAATTTAAAGAGGTTTTTACTGCATTAAGGAGGGGGGGGGGGCAGTCGCTGTATTTTATCTATATTTGTAATACTTATTTTCATTGAACTAATCTTTATGAGGGTGGGGGATACCACGAAAAATTCTGTTTCTTAGGGGAGATTTAGTCTTTTCATTTTTTGAATAAAACTTGCAAAGCTTTTTTTTGTGTGTGTGTGTGTTGGGGGGGGGGGGGGTATATTTTTCGTGTGGTGTTGCGTATTTTGGTTTCGTTATTTTTTCATCAGAAGAGGAGGTTTTTCTTGTTATTGTAATTAAATGTGTATTTTAACTAAGTTCCAATTTCCTTTTTTTGAAAGGGGGATTTAAAATTATTTTATTGTTTCAATTCACTCATTTGTCTTTACCGTGAACGGGTATTTCAATAAAATCATTTTTCTTCTGGAGAGGCGGGGGACTAATATTTTTCGAGTTAAAATAAGTCGCATTTAAATTAAATTCCTTTTTTCCGACTGAGAGGGATTTTAATGTTGCTTTCATCGTATCATTAAAAAACAAAATCCTTTGGGGAGGGGGATTTTTTTCTAATTGTATTAGGCACTTAATTGTTGATTAACATTGAAGAAAACTTGTGAAAAACAGCTAAGATATCGATGCGCAAGCTACCAAAGCATAAGAAAATGCGTAATGAAAACGCGCATTTTCTATAATTAAATCGGCTCTAATATTGCCCATTTTAAAATAAGAGCTTCCTGAAACTATGCTGTAACTATTTTTCGCATTGGTTGAAAGATTAGACGAAATCCGAATAAAATATAGGCGCCGAAAGTTTGCGAAATTCTCGTAGAAAAGCATTAAGCACCCGGTTTTCTTGTGCCGCTCAGAAAGAGCGATGCATGGCAGGAAAATGCAACCCTGATTCCTCTGATCTTCGCCATGCCATGTGAGATACGAAACCATTTGATTGGTCAATCGTTTTCCCCTCTCGATACGCGTCAGATGGAGAGAAAATTCTCGCTCGGTGCTTTGAACGTAGCTCGAAACTTGTCAAGGGACTATTTTCCCATCGTTCTTCCTTCTAGAGAGGGGAGAAATAGACGATTCGCGAAGTGCTAGAGAGTTCGAGCGTAGTGCCCCTGGGCTCTATCTATATCTCACCCTCTACACCCGTACACGGTTATCATCACATCAGTCCCTAAAACAAACCGAGACTCATCACTAAACACAACTTTTTGCCAATCTTTGACATTCCACATTGATCAGGCTTGGCACCACTCTAGACGCAGTCGCTGATCAATCCGATGATTTCTTCTTGTGTAACTATTTTCAATGTGCCTGAGTGCATAAAGCAAATTTAATTTTGAAAATTCTTAACAACTTCACATTTTTTATATGAAGCATATTTTAGTACAATCAATGGCGTCTCAAGTCAAGTCAAGGCCCAAAACTGCAGCTCTTGAACTTAAAATAGAAGTGTAAGTTGTAAGAAAGTCTGTAATTATTAGCAAAACAGGAAAAACAAAGAAAACTTTTATACCATTATACATTAGTTTCTATTAAAGTATTTTATATGAACTTTTGCTTAATTTTATTTTGCAAAATCAGTGCTTTGTTTTTCCTGTAGTGCCAATTCAGATTCAAAATTTTCTACCCTGCATGAAAATTCTGAAGTGTTTGAGTCCTTCTCAAATTTTTTTTCCGAAAACAATTTTTCACTCTTTCTCGTGTTTAATTTTGCTTTGTCTATTTTGTAACATTTAATTGCATATTTTAATACAGTTTTAATAAATCAGCAGAACAGTATGTTGATTTAGAAAATTGCAGACTTTAAATATTTCCCATGAAAAATCAAGACCATGAAGGGGGGGGGGGTGAAATTCAAAAGACAAAATGCCATGAATCCACTACTTTCTTCTCGATAAAACAAATTGAAAAAATAAAAATTGGAAATTCTATTAAGTTGATCAATTGGATCTCAAGGATGAATCCGATATTCTTGAATTTTATGAAACTAAGCTTCAAAATTCAAGTATAGTCATTTAGGGACATCTCGACACTCAGGAGATCTCGACACTTTTAAGGAAATAACCCAGTAGACCCCCCTGCACCCTGGTGGCGAAAGTGGAAACTGTTGTATTGAAATGACCTGAGAGTGTAGTGCGTCATTTTCAATCGAAGATGTAGTGAAGTCTGAGATTCATCAAGAAAATAACCAGCATTTATGTGTCAGGTAAGTGTTTCATAGTTTATAATGCATGCAGTATAAGATTGATTTTTGTAACAATGATAAATGGGGACGATGGCTTTGATTTTTGGTGATTTTCGAATGGCTGGCTAGTAATATTAGACATTCAAGAACATGGCTGCGCAAGCAAAAAGTTTGCATTACCTGTCAGAAGGCAGTGCTGCCATCTTTCACAGAAATGTGTAACTTGGGGAGATCTCGACATTCTGTTATGGGGAGATCTCGACAGTCGAGTTCTCCCTTATCGGCCTGTCGAATTCTCCCTGATTAGTACATTGTAAGTCTTGTATGCTGATATTTCTTTTCTCGATAGTTTGCGAACAAATTAATATTTTTTCTTCTTTTTTATGATATTTTAGGGTTGAAAATGCCTCGCATTTTTGATTATAAAGAAGTACTTGGAAAATGGAAGCCTGAAGATATGACGGATGCCGTACGAGGGGTGAAAGAGAACAAAATGCCACTTGCAACTGCGGCCAAAAAATTCGACGTCCCGAGGAATACATTAAAAATCAGGGTACTAACAGGTGCAGTATCAAACCGGCAAATTGGAAATGGAGCAACATTAGATGATGCTATGGAAAAGGAACTGGTTGACCATTTATTACTGCTGGATTCCAAGGGGTTTGGCATGACCGTAAATGATATTAGGAAACTAGTATTTAAATTTGCGGAGAAAAGGAATCTAACGCACCGGTTCAACAAAGACAGCAGCATGGCAGGATATGACTGGGTATATTCTTTCTTAGAAAGACACCCCAATTTGTCAGTAAGGAAAGCTCAAAGCTTGTCCTATGCACGTTCCACAGGTCTCAATAGAGACGAAGTACGAAAATTTTTTGATAATTTACGGAAAATGTATGATGCGTTGGACCTGTGGGAAGAACCAGCAAGAATTTTTAATGCCGATGAAACTGGACTGCAGCTAATTTTTAAACCTGGTAAAGTGATTTCTTCCAAAGGCAAAAAGGATGTGTACCACGCCACGACAGGAGAAAATGGGTCTACTGTTACTGCTATGGTTTGTAGCAGCGCAACAGGAAGTGCCATCCCTCCCTTTGTCATAATGAAGGGTATTAGGAAAAAACCGTCGTATGCCAAAGGTTTACCAATTGGATCAACTTTAGAGATGTCACTCTGGATAGATGACCAGCGAAGTATTCAACAAATTTCTTGACCATCTGAACAAATACAGACCAAAAGGCAAAATTTTACTAATTATAGATGGACACGTCTCTCACTGCAAAGATCTGGATACACTGAACAAAGCGTCTCTGTTCGGAATTGAGATGATATGCCTCCCTCCACATAGCACTCACAAATGCCAACCCCTTGATGTTTCATATTTTAAGAGCCTGAGACATTTTTACAATGAAGCATGCAGGAACTTTGTTCATCACCATCCAGGAAAGGGGATCACCAAAGAAGACTTTGCAGAAATATTCAAACAAGCTTGGGAAAAGTCTGCTACGCCAGGGAATTTTACCAATGGCTTTTGAAAATATGGAAACTATCCATATAACCCAGGCATTTTGAAAGACCATATATTTGAACCTGAACTTATGTCTACAACAAATGGTACCGTTATGGTACAGGAAGATGATAACATTCAGAGGTCATCATCACCATCTACTTCATTAGCTTCTACGTTATTTTCGAGTTTATCTCATGTACCAGTAGTACAGATACACTCTGTACGGAATAGGAGAAAAAAACAAGAATAGGCCGTTTTAACATCCGTAGAGTACAGAAATCAAATGCGTAGAAAAACACCAACACAGGGATCTAGACGTCCGGGAGGAACGCAGCCCAGTTCCTCGAGAGATCTCCATGATAGTGAAAATTACTGTGGCGAGTGCAGTGGTATTACTTTGATGATACCGACGGACAGAAGTGGGTGAAATGTGTTGCAGAATGTAACACGTGGTTCCATGAGGCTTGCGTTCAAAATGGGAAGGAAACCCAGTTTACATGCAACAAATGTACATAGTTAAAAGGGGCGATATATATTGCAGCATTGTAATATATGTTTATTACGCAAATGTCTCTTTTCCATATTTCACAGAAGTAAAAAACATTGCTTTGAATTGTACCTGCCAACCCGTAAGTGCCTGTCGAGATTGCCCGCAGTTAAGGGAGAAGTGGACATTTTGCTTTTATTTTTTCATAGTATTTATATGACCTATGATGTTTCTCAGGGTAAACCATTACACAGGAATAGTACAGCCTAATAATGGAATAATTGTTTTCTGTAAAAATAAATAATAAAATCCTTAAATATTAACCAGTTATTTATGATTTTTCCTTAAGGTGTCGAGATGTCCCTAAATGACCCTACTTGTTTTACTTATAAATTTTTTCCTATATAACAAACAGTATTTGATATATAAGAAATCATGTATATAGTTTTAGGAAAGTAAAGAATGGTCACATCAGTAATATAAAGAATTAGAAAAAAAATTATAAGTTTCCTGAAAAAGTTATTTAAATTTATTTGATTTAAATTATTAAAATTATTGCTGAGAACTTTAGGAAAGGTAAAGAAGGGTTGCATCTGTAGCAGAGAGTGAAAAATAAATTGAAGCTTCCCAGCAAAAAAAAAAAAAAAAGTCTGAATAAAAAAGAAAAAAATATTGAAGAATAAATGGTAAATGAATCTTCATTCGTTTATCTTAACTTTAAATTATTCGCTTCATTTAGAATCAAAACTTTTTAAGTTCATTTCGTAAAACCCAGTTCCAAAGGTGGAACTATGGATCTAAAGGTGTTTTGACTTTAAATGCCATTGGTAAAGGAGCTTTTATAAACTTGATTTTTTGATTACTAAAATTATTTCTCAAATGGACTTCACAGGTTGATTCTAAATGACTCATTTAACGTAGTGTTTTGGACGTAGCATGTGCTTCAGATCTATGGTGCCATGGTATGTATCATTAAAATTATACATTATCTAAACGTATAAATATATTTTTTTTCTCCAGTAAATTTCATTCCAATGCATTCAAAAAAAGTAAAAGGTCCTTTGCCATCAACTTATTAAAAGCTCATGCAAGCTCCTTATTCAGCCTTTTAAGTTCTGACTTTAAAATTAAATCGGCTCCATCTGAACTGTTTTCACTTGACAGTGGTGCCATTTTTTTTCTGGGGGGGGGTGAAGAAGAGAGTTTCTCTCTATGTTCGTCATCTGATGATGATGATGGAGATTTGTTCTTTTTTCTTGCACTCTTCTTTTCATTATCTCCTTCAATTTAGCTTTCTCCAAAACTTGTCTTTTTTCCTGTGTTTCCTAAAATCATAAATGCTTCTAAAAACCAGTTTTGTTAACAAACACTACTTTAAAGCAGTGGTTATCAATGGTCCAGCATGAGAAATAAGTTGTCATTAGCCATTTTGCGACCAAAAATTTTAATTTGTTGCCTGGATTTCCAGCACAAAATCTTAGATTAATGCCAGCTTAGTGGTGGGAAAAATTGCTTTTTTTGGTAGCAAACTACAACTACTTTTTCTTTAAATGAAGTAACTTCAAACTACTTTCAAATTCAGTAGCTACTTCATTAATTTAAAAGAAAAAAATAAATAAAAAGCATACACTATTTGAGGATTGAACGAAAAAATTCGAAAAGTGCTTTCGATTAACGAATTAGCTCATTTGACGATTGGAATGTAAAAAAAAAAATCTCCCATTTATCCTTCTAAGCCATTCTTACCATCTTTACAAATATTAGCCGCAAGAAAGACCAAAACCTCTCAAAATTCATTGCAATTTTTTAAAATACAATATACAAATTAAGAATAATATATTTTAAACATTATCCCTTCAAGGAATTTCCCTATGGTTTAGCAGGATATTTCCTCCAGGGAAAGCAATTTCAGTGAAAATTAAATTTGATATATTTAATAACTTATTCAAAAATGGCTTACAAAGAATTTTTTTTTAGATTTTTTTCTGAAATGGAAGTATATAGCATGGAAGTACTCATTTTCATGGGCCTTCACCCCCCCTCCCCACATGGGCGTCCATGCCTGGAAATGCATGAATGATGCAATCAGGTTTTCTATAGCCTTCACAATGCTGGCAGTTCAGATTTACCCAAATTATAATATCAACTAGTTAAATAATAAATAAAATTTTACCTTGGTTTTCGCCGATTTTCATCATTATCTACCACAGACTTCGTCGTGTCTTCTTGTAATGTCGTGGTCAGAAAGTCTTTCAATTTCTTCGCATGTGGTACTTTCACTCTTTTTGCACTTTGCTCAAGAAGTTTTTGGTTTCTAAGAGGTCATCACAAAAATCAGTAATTTACAGTGCATTGTTTAAGTTGGTTAAAAATTCAGAAGAGACACTGCTTAAAACATATAATTTACCTGCACGAAAAAAATAACCGCGTACCAGTAGCCGATACCTTCGCCACTGGGTGATTTCCAAAAAACTTCATAGGCTTCATAAGTCCGCTTCCGTAAAAGAATTGGAATTGAAATTTTTTATACATTTTAATTGGCACAATTGGCTTAACTTTTTCAACCAGAAATAGTACTAGAGCATGCATCTTGCAAAAACAGAAAAAAAAAAAATGCGAATATCAATATGAAGAATAAATAATTTAAGAATGCACGTGACAGAACCAACAAACCGACACAAACAACCATGCATTTGCTGAATGTTGCCATTTACATAATACATATAACACGGTACGGTAAGGAATTAATAGTAAATATTTGAACGAAGTCATCATAAAATGTCAAACCGTAAAATACCACATATAACAAGTATTTAGTCATTCCTTTCCCAGAGCCTATTAAAGTCCATGCACTGAAGCTTTCATGAGCAACCAAAAATGTCCAAATTTCGTCTCCAAATTTTAAGAAAGCTACCACATGCTCTCACTTTTGTTCCCATTATTTTTTTTCATCTTTTCACAAAAAAATTGAAATAGGGTGAGTTCTGGTAAGTGCGTACCCTTTTTTGCAAAGTTCATGTTCTCAAGGATGCTGCTCTGTTGAAAAATCTTGTACACTCACAATTTTTTTTAGTTTTCTTTCCAGGTCCTTTACTAAGATTTTCAAGCATATAAAATGTTAAATAAACCATAAGGATAGGTTTTGTGACCTGGTTTATGACACCTATTCTAAGATACGCACTTTCCCTACCTAGCGGGGTAAGTGCGTCCACCTTAAATTATGTAACTATGAGCAGGAAAAAACTTCTGGCACATATTAAATATGTTATGTAATTGCCTTGGGATAATTCCTAATACTAGAGATCAGCACTTGCTTGCATGGATGAAACGCAATCAGTGATATCCCACGTGTCTTGCGAACAACTGTGATTTGAAGATTGAGAGAGTTGTGTCTGTGATTCTTCCTTTGTCCTTTTAATAAGACCAAGTGAGCAAATTTAAGTTGTTTTTATGTAGTAATAATCACTTATAGTCCACCTAGTTTATTTTGGTTTAATACATTAATCAGTCTGTGTTTAAGCCAGGGTTCGCACTTACCCCTTCTTACATGTAAGATGAGACTTGTGCGTCTAATAGCGTTGTTGTAAGTGCGTACCCCTGTGATTTTCTTTAATTCTATTTGTATGGTAGATCGTTAGGTGACCTGAGTGAACAATTCGTTTTTTTTTCTTTTTTCTTTTTGAATAAATACGGTTTTAAAATATTTTTCTTATTAGAATCAGCAGCAGTAAGAAAAAACACAAAATAAAGAGCAAAAAAAAAAAGAAAATTATTGATCATGATATGATACTTGTACTTTTTTTTTCTTGTACATCGAATTAGTTTTTCACAAGGTGTTCTTAATTTTCCTTAATATAATTTATTCATTACTCCACCTTCGTTTTTTGAATCAGTTGGTTCCTTACTTTGTGTTTCATTTAATTTCATTGCTTCATTTGTCATTCTGGTTTAAATTAAGAAGAGCTTAGGATAGCTATTTTCAAAGAAAAATTTACTAACTGATATCTAAAAACCAATATATTTCAGAGGTAATGAATAAAATTGAAATCTTATGCCGCATTCAATGTAAATATAAATACTTGATGGAAATGACGTCGGATTTATAATCGGCTTATAAAAGAGTTATAAGCAAAATTAAAAGTGAATTACGAGAGTCGGATTTTCCACGTAATGGTTCACACTTGCCTCATCATAATGGTACTTACTAGCTCCGCATAATAGTACGCATATGCCTCATGATAGTGGTACGCACTTGCCCCATCAATAATGGTACGCACTTACCCCCACCTTACTTTAAAGAAAGGGAAAGTGCGTACCGTCATATAAACAAATTTTAGTTAGAGTATTTGATCAAAATACCCCATGTATGTTATTAGTAGCTATTACTCAAAAGAAACAACTTGCATTTCTTGACTTCAATTGCTTGGTATGACTACAAGAGAAACTGAAACAAAACCTTCTCAATCTTTACTTTAGAGTTTTTTTTGAAGACATTTAAGTTATCTCTGATTGTGTTTCGTCTATTGAATCCAGGCCTGAATTCTACCTATTGAAATTATCATTAGACAGTTATCTAACATAGTCGATTTGTTGCAGAAGCTATTTCAGGACAGTGTTCATATAATTCCCAGTGGACGCACTTACCCCGTGGACGCACTTACCAGAACTCACCTTATTGCATTTTATAAAAATTTTGCATATTTCAATTTATTTTTATGAAACATTAAAGAATTTATTTGCTTCTTTTCTAGAGTCCCTTTAAGGACTCTCAAACCTACTTCATTACTCGTGCTTTAAAAAAAAAAAAAAAGCAGCATTGATTGATACAAAACCTATTTCAGTATTTTTCAATGTTGTTTCTTTTTTCTTTTTTTTTTTACTAACTTTCAAGCTAGTTCTCAAAAAAAAAAAAAAAAAAAAAAAACATTATTACAATGACATGCTGATTTTATTGTTGCTTGGATTTGTCCCCATTTTTATAGAGGGTGAAAAATCTGCACAGCTTGGGAGAAGTGGTTGCAAGAAGACTTTGAGGATAATTCAATATTTTAATCCGATACTAATTATTATTCTAGAGATGCAAGCATAGCCTTGAGGAAACAGTAGCAATAAGCTGCTTAACCAATAAAGAACTTAGTACCTCTTTTATTTTCAGTACTTAAGGTGTCTGTTTACAATTTAAATGTACAAAACCATTCTTTTTTTATTGATTTTTTTTAATTAGAAGCTAACCAGGTTCACATTCATAGGGGGACTGCGTGCCAGGCACCTTGCCTCCTGACAAACACAAGAAAGATTTGAGAGAGATTGACAGATAGTGCGTGACATATACCTAGGGCGGGGAATCGAACCTACCTCCTAGGGATTACGAGAATGTCGCGCAACCGAGACTACGCCACCGAAGCTCATACAAATATATTCACATTCGGATTTTATAGTGAATTCTTCACATTTTTGGTTTAATTTTATGTTTTTTTTTTTTTTTTTTTGCTTCCATGTGTCGCGCACAATATTAGCGCATTTCAGAAATTTTTTGCTGTAATTATTTAGCATCGGTTTCTCTCTTTTTTTCCCAGTAGTATACAATACAAAGACAAAGAATACTGAGCAGTGAAAATACATAACGAAAATAAATGATAGAAAAAAAATTGAATCTCGGGGAATAAAAGTATCTCTATTTTTTATTGTTTTGTCTTTGTTTATACGCCATACGGCGAGTAGATATATTTTAAGGTCTATGCTGCGGGAGGGGGGTTTGTGCTGAAATCAACCTTCAGCGAATCAATTCGAAAGTAAGCCGATCGAATGTTCCGATTTCGTGGGGACACAGTTCACTTTCAACGATCTGTTCCCACATTTAAAAATGTCTTATCGGGATCCCCCACCTCCTTTTTTTTTTTTAATTCCTCTGAAAGTCGAACATTTGATTCCTTGAAAGACTACAAAGCTGCATCCTGATAGTTAAAAATTTAAGAAAGTTTAAAATTCATATCCTTAAGCTACAAATTAACGAATTCCAACTGCAGGATGACTCTATGGTCCAATGTTGTGATGGGGGACAGGGGGGGGGGAGCTGAAATACATAGCCGCTAATATTAAATTTTAAATTATCAAAAAAAAAAAAAAAAACACGTAGCTGTCACTACGCATGGCTATGTGATCTTAAGCTGCTAGCCAGACGCGGCGGAGATCAAAGGAAATTTCGTACAAGGCGAAGTTACCGTTGTCGCCGCTTGTGGCGCTGATCTCCTAGGGTTGGTTTTCGTGTATTTCCATTCATGTTCCATTAAAACAATCTAGATTTCGCTTTGCTTTTCAGTGAAAACCGCGTTATTTCTTTCAAGTGATTTTTCTGTTCATGCATTATTCATCGAAACACATCCCACGATACTCGATTGCACATTAATTTCATGTGTTCTTTTTTTTTTTCTGAATGTTGTTTTAGAATGTCTTTTGCAAAGTATTGACGAAAATCATTTTCATTCTTTTCGCAGGCACTTTTTTTTTTTGGTATTTTAGTTTGCAATTTAATTCACAACTGGTACTGGCGCTATAAGAACGCTGGTGTGCTCATTGTCTTCACTTAAAAATAATCTGAATCTCTGAAAAGTTTAAATTCATTCATATATTCATTATATTATTTTATTTTATTAAACTTTTTTTTTTAATTTTTTTCTTTATTTATTTTTTGAGATTCGTTAATTTTCTGTCAAATACAAAATTTTAATAGGAAAGCAATTTGAATTGATTGGGGGGGGGGGAATGAATTACTTGGCTGAGCTGCACATGCTAAGATCTCAATATCTGTCCTTCTTTCTTTTATTTTTCCTTCGTTTTCGGGCTATTTTCGTGGGACAAGGTTTTTCATTGATTATTGCTTTCATTTTTGTATTGCATGATTATTTGAATATATTTCACCCTAAAAAAAAATAATAAATAAATAAAAAAAATAAAATAAAATTTTCCTAAACATATGAGTAATTAAAATACAGAAGCGCCGAAGAAAACGTAAAAGTTCAATTAAAATGCAGTTAGATGCAGGCCCCTCCCCCGAATGGGGGGATTCCGAATTGGGGGAGGGGGGGTCAGAGGGGGTCCATTAAAATACAGTTTTGTATTTTAATTGACCCCCCCTCCCCCGGATGGGATGGAAATTCCGAATTGGGGAGGGGGATCAGGGGGGGGTCAGTTAAAATACAGTTTTGTGTTTTAATTGACCCCCTCCCCCGAATGGGGGGGAATTCGGAATTGGGGGAGGGGGGTCAGAGAGGGGTCAATAAAAAACAGTTTTGTATTTTAATTACCCCCTCCCCCGAATGGGGGGGGGAATTCCGAATTGAAGGAGGGGGTCAGAGGGGGGTCAATTAAAGTACACTTTTGTATTTTAATTGACCCCCTCCCCCGAATGGGGGGGAATTCCGAATTGGGGGAGGGGGTCAGAGGGGGGGTCAATTAAAAAAGAGTTTTGTATTTTAATTGACCCCCTCCCCGGAATTGGGGGGGGGATTCTGAATTGGGGAGCGGGTCAGAGGGGGGTCAATTAAAATACAGTTTTGTATTTTAATTGACCCCCATCCCCCGAATGGGGGAATTCGGAATTGGAGGAGGGGGGTCAATTAAAATACAGTTTTGTATTTTAATTGACCCCCCTCCCACGAATGGGGGGGATTCGGAATTGGGGGAGGGGGGTCAGAGGGGGTCAATTAAAATACAGTTTTGTATTTTAATTGACCCCCTCCCCCGAATGGGGGGGATTCGGAATTGGGGGAGGGGGGTCAGAGGGGGGTCAATTAAAATACAGTTTTGTATTTTAATTGACCCCCCTCCCCCGAATGGGGGGATTCCGAATTGGCGGAGGGGGGTCAGAGGGAGGGTCAATTAAAATACAGTTTTGCATTGTAATTGACCCCCCTCCCCCGGATGGGAGGGAAATTCCGAATTGTTGGAGGGGGTCAGAGGGGGGGTCAATTAAAACACAGTTTTGTATTTTAATTGACCCCCTCCCACGAATTGGGGGGCGGAATTCCGAATTGGGGGAGGGGGGTCAGAGGGGGTCACTTAAAATACAGTCCCCCCTGCGGGGAGTGTATTCGTGGTTCGTTCTGTAAAATACAGCCTCTCCAGGGGGGACTGTATTTTAATTGACCCCCCCCTCTGACCCCCCTCCCCCCAATACGGAATTTCCTCCATTCGGGGGAGGGGGTCAATTAAAATGCAGTTTTGTATTTTAATTGATCCCCTCTGACCCCCCTCCCCCAATTCGGAATCCCCCCATTCGGGGGAGGGGGTCAATTAAAATACAAAACTATTTTAATTGACCCCCCCCCTCTTACCCCTCCCCCAATTCAGAATTCCCCCCCATTCGGGGGAGGGGGTCAATTAAGATACAAAACTATTTTAATTGACCCCCCTCTGACCCCCCTCCCCCAATTCGGAACCCCCCATTCGGTGGAGGGGGTCAATTAAAATGCAAAACTGTACTTTAATTGACCCTCCCTCTGACCCCACTCCCCCAATTCGAAATCCCCCCATTCGGGGAAGGGGGGTTGTCAATTAAAATACAAAACTGTATTTTAATTGACCCCCCTCTGACCCTCCTCCTCCAATTCGGAATTTTCTCCCATTCGGGGGAGGGGGGTAATTAAAATACCAAACTGTATTTTAATTGACCCCCTCTGACCCCCTCCCCCAATTCGGAATTCCCCCCAATTCGGGAGAGGGGGTCAATTAAAATACAAAACTGTATTTTAATTGACGCCCCTCTGACCCCCTCCCCTAATTCGGAATTTGCCTCTCATCCGGGGGAGGGGGGTCAATTACAATACAAAACTGTACTTTAATTGACCCTCCCTCTGACCCCTCTCCCCCAATTCGGAATTCCCCCCTATTCGGGGGAGGGGGCGCCAATTAAAATACAAAACTGTATTTTAATTGACCCCCCTTCCCCAATTCGGAATTTCCCCCCATTCGGGGGAGGGAGGTAATTAAAATACAAAACTGTATTTTAATTGACCCCCCTCTGACCCCCTCCCCCAAATCCAAATTCCCCATTCGGGGGAGGGGGGTCAATTAAAATACGAAACTGTATTTTAATTGACCCCCCTCTGACCCCCCTCCCCAATTCAAAATTTCCCCCCCATTCGGGGGAGGGGCGTTTTTGAAATACAAAACTGTATTTTAATTGACCCCCTCTGACCCTCTCCCCCAATTCCGAATTTCCCCCCATTCGGGGGAGGGGGTCAATTAAAATACAAAACTCTATTTTAATTGACCCCCCTCTGATCCCCCTCTCCCAATTCGGAATTTCCCCCCCATCTGGGGGAGTTGGGTCAATTAAAATACTAAACTGTATTTTAATTGACCCCCTTCCTCCAATTCGGAAGGACGGGCCTGCATCTAACTGCATTTTAATTGAACTTTTACGTTTTCTTCGGCGCTTCTATAAATGTAATTTTAGAAGAATCAGCTTTCCTTTTTGCAACTCTGGTTAAACCGGAAGTGAGGAAAATGTAATCCTTTTAATAAATGATTGTCTCTCGAATATATAAAGCTATCTTCTAAATCAGATGTAAACGTAATGTTTCACGTAAATGTAGTTTCGAAGACTGCATGTGTTATGACTTATAAACAATCTTTAAATTGTTTCATGTGCTTTATAAATGTTTTAAACTGTGAATACATAACAACACTATGTATTTTGATGTTTGTTTTTTTTTTTTTTTCATCAAGACTGAAACAGTTTTACTCCTAGAAATCAAGTCTTTATACGCATGTTATAGTCTAAGATCCCACCGCAGTTTATCTACACTCATAGCGTACACTCATGACGTATATTTCAAATTAAAGCTGATTTTTTTCTGAACGTGATGCACTATGTCCGCCTATGTAAAAGTGCCCGAAACCTATAGGCAGCCTGGCCTAGACAGGTCACATGAATTTGTATTTCTACACTCATAGCGTACACTCATGACTCATATATCAAATTGAAGCTAATTTTTTTCTGAACGTGGTGCACTAAGGCTGCCTATGTAAAAGAGGCCGCAACCTCTAGGCAGCCTGGCCTGAAGTTTAGGGTCCAAAATTTCAAATGGTTATAAAAGACGGAAAAATCGGTCGATTCTTTTGCTTTTTTTTACTAAAAGTATTCTTAATGTGAGTACTTTTTCGAAAAAAAATCGATGAACTTAAGTTTCAAAAATTGCCGATAGGGGGAGCTTTAGACTTTGGAGCTAAAAGCAACTACTTTTTACCGTTTGTTTTCATATTTTCGTAATTGATTCAAAGAGTTAAAACTCTAATTTAAATGTTGAGCCCAAAATATCAACTAGTTTCCGGTTTTTAGCAATACTCGAACCAAACGTCAAAAATTGTGTTTTTCTGCTTTTCAACTAGTCCTTTCATGCAAAAAAGTTATTAAAATCACCTGATAATGTTAAAATAAAATCAGATGAACCCTTTCGTAACTAAAAAAAAGAAAAAATAATTTTTTTTTCAAATATTTTTTTACCCAGAAATTTTGTATTTTACAACTCAGAAAGTGTGCATTTAATTTTATTTTCACATTATTAGTATCACCAGATGATTTTAATAATCTTTTTTACATGAAAGGACAAGTTAAAAAGCGGAAAAAAAAAAACATTTTTTGACGTTTGGTCCGAGTATTGCTAAAAACTTGAAATTAGTTGATATTTTGGGCTCAAAATTTAAGTTAGAGTTTGAACTTTTTGAATCAATTACGAAAATGCGAAAAAAAATGGTAAAAAGTAGTTGTTTTTAGCTCCAAAGTCTAAAGCGCCCCCTATCGGCAATTTTTGAAATTTAAGTTAATCGATTTTTTTTCGAAAAAGTACTCACATTAAGAATAATTTTAGTAAAAAAAGCAAAAGAATCGACCGATTTTTCCGTCTTTTATAACCATTTGAAATTTTGGACCCTAAACTTCAGGCCAGGCTGCCTAGAGGTTGCGGCCACTTTACATAGGCAGCCTTAATGCACCACGTTCAGAAAAAAATTAGCTTCAATTTGATATATGAGTCATGAGTGTACGCTATGAGTGTAGAAATATTACATTCATGTGACCTGTCTACGCCAGGCTGCCAATAGGTTTCGGGCACTTTTACATAGGCGGACATAGTGCATCACTTTCAGAAAGAAATCAGCTTTAATTTGACATATACGTGATGAGTGTACGCTATGAGTGTAGATAAACTGCGGTGGGATCTTAGACTATTATTACTATACCTTTCCCTTTAAAAAGTCTCACCGAACCCTAGGAGATCAGCGCCAAATGACTGATGTGGCAGAAAATGTAAGTTCTGCTTGTACGCTCTTTTTCGCCCGTCTGGCTAGCCGCTTAAGATCGCAGGTAGCCATGCACTACGAAACTGTCTCATCTTGCATATACACTCAGATACACACCATACGTTTAACTTTTAACACCTCGCTTTTTTGCGGCAGTGGCTAGGAGTCATCACTTAAATGAAAGTAAAATGATAAAGTACCATCTTAAAATGTGACCTGTGCTTAGTTTCAAGGCCATCGGGCAAAAATATATGCAGATGTAAATGGGTGCAAGGGCGGATACAGAAATATTTTTTGGGAAGGGCACCGAAAATTAAAAAGTGTCCCTTCTTATAATTTTTCATCAAAAAACATGTTCCCATGAGGTTCCTTTAAAATGTTTTTAAATCTCCTTTAAAGCCAATTAATCTTCTGTAATTTAAAGAAATATAACATACTGATTTATTTTGAATGTGATAATAGAATTTATTTTTTAACCATTTTCAGCCAATCAACCTGTAAACCTTATACAATTTTATCGAATTTGTGTAATAATGCGCAGTATTTTTACGAAATACTGCCAGAATAATTAAAACGAGGTCTCTGTTAAAGAGGATTTTTATAGAATAATCACTTTTGTCTATCAAAGAATAACTGATGAAAGAATAATGATATTACGTACATTTGATTTCAAAGATCGTGTGTTTTAGGTACCATTTTCTTCTGCGTGTGTCTTATTTTAAAGAAATGGTTTTAAAATAGTATGTCATGAAGAAACAATTTAAAAATAACCTAGTTAAAATATTTATATCTATTTGAAAGGGGGATGGCCCTCCCCCCTAAAATCCGCTACTGGATGCGTGTACCCACATGTAAATCAATAATTTTTTCACCACTAATTAATTCCTATTTTACGTATGACAGCAAGTTTTTACATGGTAAAATAATTCACTTATCTGAGAAAGGTTAACTAAAAAGTACCTTTTGAGAAAGTTTAAGTTGAACTGTTAAAAGCATTTTAAAGGTATGTGCTACCTTTTATCCGGTTATTGCTATGCGACAATGTGTTCCTCTTTCTAGGGCCTATTTCATTAAGCCTACTTTGAATGAGAGAGGTTAAATTAATAAATCATTATATAAACATGATATTTGTATTTTTGCATACTTTTCAGCTTTTTTAAGCACAAATTACTATTTGCAAAATACCAACTCGGTTATTTCCATCTGCTGACTGCAGTTTCGTGCTTATTATGCACTCCTCAGCATGGAATAGGAAAGTAACCGAGTTGGAGGCAAAAAAACTGTTAACTCACTGCTTTATACAAATTTCTATTATTTGAATTTGGGTTGAAAATTTTCTGAGTGAGTTGATGTTATCTGAGATGAGTTATCTGTCCCTATTTTTCATTTGAAAATGGGTACACATCCCCACTTAGGTGTTGAAAACTTTGATCGCTTTAAGGCGATAAGGGATTATCATTTTTTTTTAGCAATTTTCAATGAATTTCTTTGAAATTTGCAGCATAGCTATATGTTGCTAACACTAACACATATAAAAATTTTCATTCAAATATTTTAAAATTAATTTTTTTTTCAATTTAAAATTTGAATTTTAACACTTTTTCTATATTAATCCTCGCACCTGAAATTTCATCAAAATGACAAAATATAAGCAAAATGTGGAACATAAAATACCAGAAAATAAAATGTTGGGAGTACTTTTTCTATATATTGTGGCAAAAAATAAAGAAAAAAGAAAAAACTAAAATCTACGTTTTTTTTTTTTTTTTTGTAAAAGATATCCATATTTCAATAAAACATGGCAAATATATTCGACACAGCTAATAAAATAGAAAATTCCTTCCCATCAAAATGTTAACAAACTTCTTAAGTACATGGTAAAAACTTTTTAGCAAATTTAAGTAATATGTTTTTACACTGGAGCAGTATGAAATTTGTAAACACGCGTAAAATTATGTTTTGAGAAAATCAACATTTACTGTTGTATATTTCATTATGAAATTAGTTTTTAATACAAATTTACCACAAATAAGGTAAAGCTATTTATTTACAATAGAAATAATATGTATTTCAATCGTATAGTTTTTAGAAATATCACCAAAGAAAAACCGATTTTTTGCTTATCTGAAAGTCCCTTCTCACCTTAAGGCAATGTAAGTATTTTAGAGCATAAATAGGGGAGGGATGAATGCTATATTCTTTCTCAAAACTCATAAACGCTCCTTTTTACGTTTTTTGTGCCCAGAGAAGGAGACTAAAATTGACCATGCCTCCCTGATCTTTCAATTCTGTTTTCTTATGATGACGCTGTGTAAACACATAAGAATACTTATACAGGGTGGTTATAAATTAACAGGAGGGGTGTTTGGAGCCTTCTAGCTCGCGAACTACTGGGCGAAACAATGCCAAATTTCGTAAGCGTGCATATTAGACCATGGGATTTTGATTTCTGGAATTAAAAAAATTAGTTTGAAAAATCACCACCAGGGGGAAATTTGGCGCTGTAAAAGTGTATTACACTGAATATCGCGAATTAAACTTGAAAAGATGCTGTATAAATCAATTTCGCCAAGCAAAAATGATTGTTCTTTGCAAATGAGGTCTAATATGATCGCCGTAGAATTTTCTATTAAAAAAAAATCACCACGAACAAAATAGCTGTCCATTTAACCAAATAGAATGCAATAATTCGCATGAACGCTTGGCGTTTAGCGATCATCTGTATGAAATGACTGACTGGGAGCATTCTCATCATTCTGAGCGCAGTTGCCTCTTGATGGCTTTTAACTCTGCAGGTGTTATTTTTGCAACATATTTCTACTATCAGCGTGATGAAAATGCCAATGTTACTCTTCGAGAATTTCGACGAGTAAAGCAGTTGAGAAAAGGCCCGCTGACCATAACAAATTTAAGAAACATGATTAAGCGGTTTAAAATGACTGGATCTCTAGCCCAGCAACCAGGCTAGGGGCACCAGACGGTTAATCAGCTATAAGTTGACGAATTTGCAAATGCTATTAGAGAACAATGCTTTGATGCTATCAAAGAAACATTTCTGATATCGCAGGTTTAAAAGATATGATAATTTTAAAAGTTAGAGAAATCCATTCTGATATGTTACGAGCTGTCGTAGAAAATGTTGTGCATCGTATGCAGCTCTTACAACTTTACAATGGCGATCATATCAAACCACATTTGTGACAAAAAAAGTCATTTTTGCAAATAAAATGGATGCATATTTTGTCAGTAGCAATTAATTCTTCGATAATCAGAATAATACACTTTAACAGCGTCAAATTTCCCCCTGGTAGTGATTTTTCAAACTAATTTTTTTTTATTCCAGAAATCAAAATCCCATGGTCTAATATGCATGCTCACGAAGTTAGGCAATGTTTCGCCCAGTAGTTCGCGAGCTAGAGGGCTCCTAACACCTCCTGTTAATTTATAACCACCCTGTATATTAGTATATGTATAGAAAAACAATACAGGAATGGTTTTGCGATACGAAATCACCCCTGGTATATATATTATTATTATTAAATAATGAAATTTTAAATAATGAACTAGCATTGATTTTCACTGTTCTAATAGCCTTAACTGTAAGATTTTATCTGTTTATGATTCACATCACTGCTCACAGCATCGTGTGCCTTTTAAATATATTAATAATAGTGTTTATATTTGATACTTATTCTTACTTTGGAAATTATTTTATTTATTCTGCTGATGGCTGCTTTTACGCTAAATTACTACAAGTAAAATCTGGCTGTTGAATTTTATAATCAATTGTTTCAGGCTTCAAACAAATTTATAGCTTTTGAAAAGATTGAGAACAGTTTAAAAAATATGTATGACTTAGCTGTTAGTCATTTTGTTTCTGTAAATTCAGCTGAGTTGCCGCCTCTCCCGATTTTAGCGGGCAGATTTTCACTTTTTAATGGAATCGCCCGCTCTCCCGCTTCACAGTTTATTTCTCCCGATTTTTTTAAATTCTTAACCATCACTCGATTTTGATATTTTATAAAAAATATTTATAAAATTAAAATATTAAAAATAAATATTTATGTGATATATTTTTAACAAAATGAATTTTTTGTTTGTTTAAAGGGGATGATATTTATGATGCAAAAGAGTTAATAGTGTTTTTGGATGGAAAATCATCAATGCAAACAAACAACATACTTTCTGCCTTAGCTCTCCTCTTCTCGTTATATTATGTCTTTAACATAGAGTATCCCAAAGAAGCATGCATCACTTTGGAGTTCATTCAGCGGTCAGTTGACATTGTCACGCGTGTCTGACTTCATTATAATAACTTCGATAATTTTATAATTAATATTTGAGTATGATTGTTTAGAAAGTAATTACCATGACCAATCCATCCTAAAATGAATAACTTGGCAGTAATAGAAAATTCCTCTCTAAGTATGCATTTAACATCTATTCAGAAGACAAAATTGAGAACATGTTTTGTCGAAACAAGTTGGTAAAAAAAAAAGCTACTGTTCAGTTGAATTTCAAGATGTTATAATTTTTTCGGTTCTATGTTGTCATCGTTTTTTATGAAACAGTTTTTCAATCTCATAGCGCATCTTTATTACTATTAGCCTGATAATTGCTTTTTTTTTTCTCTAAAATCCATTCCTCTCCAACTGATTCCCTTTTCTCTTTTGATATTAGAGCCTTAAAAGTTTCGTTTCAAATTTAAGTTTATTCTGTCTCTCTTTTGTATGAATGAGCTGGAATATTTCCACTGTAATCGACTTTGAATAGCATTGTACTTTAAACAAATAACAGCTGTTTCGGGTTATATTTTCTTATATATTTTTTGACTAAGATGTAGCTTAATATATTCTTTCTTCTACATTTATGAGCTATCCTTGTTCCCTTGGATACGTGACTGATGCTTAAAAACCTGACAGTGTTTAATATATCTGCAAGTTGTAAGATTCCTGTTTTGTTAGTTGGGTGATACTCTGCAGTGAATTGTGGCGTTGCATGATGTCTAACTTTATTTATAATTTCTTTTTGATTATTTTTGTTGATTTGTGTTGTCCTAAGCTGGAGCTTTGTTCCATATTATTTTTTGTTTGATAGAAGTGATTTATAAACACACTAATAGTATTAGTAAAAACTTTTCCTGGTTATATTTTCTCCGCTACTTCAACACATTGCATCATAATTGCAAAATTTCTATCTGCCTTTTTTTAACTTGATTTGTGCAGAGATCATGGAATTGTGCTCTTTTTCCCGTTGTTTTGTCTGTGCACAAGTATTTTCTCTCGTTTTTTTCTTAAAATTTCTGGACATTTTTCCCTTGAGGGGACAGTTTGAAAATTTCTTTCTTTCAATGTAATTCCTTTGGCTTTGAAAAGTTAATTATTTTCCTCTCTATTTACCAATGGTTGCAACAATGTTCATATTTTCCACTTAAAAATATAAGTCACTTTTTTAAATAATTATTTTTTAAATAGAATGCTCCACTCTAACAAATTTAAAGTACAAGAAAAGGGTGAGAATTTCTTAATCAAAACAGCAAACAAAGTATAACTCCCTGCTCAATTTATTTTGGTTGTCTAGTAATTCCATTTTTCTTTTATTTTAGTGTCTTTGCAGATATCCCAGGTAACAAAAATAACCTTTAAACGTTTTATAAACGTTTTTAAGCGGTTGTCACAACTTTAATAACCATTCTATAACCTTTAAAAACGAAGTGCGCTACTAGGGTAAATCCAGAGAGAGGAACAAAGAGCCCAAAACTTAAAAGTGGATCATTAATGAAAATTAAGGAAAGTGTTAACTTTATGTAAAAAAGTAATGTGCTTCGGAAATCCCTTCAACTTACAACTTAAAATGTGAAATAGAAATTTTGTTCAAAATGTATTATTTGTCTGTGTCTAGAGTTACTCTTCGGAAAATTTGCCCCATGTAAAAAATAGACCCTCAACTTGAACTTCTTTTTTTAACCAAATTCCTCGACTAATAAACAATGTATACTTCGTATATCTGACAATTTTTTTTTTTTTTTTTTTGAAAGAAAAGGCTCTAATTTGTGGACACTGAAATGTTGGCTAATAAGATATTTCAAGATGTATACTATCTATAATGTAAATTCAGACTTTCCCCTTTAGTGGAAAAGCTTCGCATTTATGCCAATCTTCCTTCTGGGTGATTTTTCAAGCAATGCCGACCGCTTTTTGTGATTAAATATTTTCCCCAAATTTTTTTAATAGTTTTTATAATGATTTAATTTTTGGTTCAACAAGAATTTTTAACTGAAACATACTTGCCAGCTATTAGGAATTAGACTTGAAATTTAGGCATTGTAGCTGCATTTTTTATACCTCAGCCTCCTTTTTTTTTACACATTTAGAAATCTGATTGCGTCTGCTTCTATTAAATTTGCTCATTTTCGTTCACTGCTTGATTCCACCTCTTGAACATCTAATAATATATTTACCATTATTTTTAACCCATTTTCATATTTCATATTCTGTGGAAAAGGAATCGCACAATCATCATTTTACCACCTTAACTCAAAAATTTGATCCAGCTACATTCAAGTTAATTCCAGCCAATACCTTGCTTTTAAATGATCATTAACCGTCACCAGGATTATAAAGATTTTGGAAAATAGAATTGGTTTGAAAATATTAATTAAATACTTATAGAATTATAATGGAATATGGAAGTCGACAAGTTTTTGTTGTGAAATTTTGCAAATGTCAGTAAATGTTGTGAATTACTAAAGAAGTATACTATTTCATTAGATTTCAGCTTTTTAAAAATTATGTGTGTTAAAACAATTATTAAATATCCGTAACTGACATTTTTTGATGTAAATTTGTGAAAACTATTCGTGACTCATTCTGTCTTGGCGCTTGTCCCTATTCATAAAAACCCTGATGTCCTATATATTAATATTTACAGGATATTGAAACCTCATTATTTTGTATTTATCGTTGGTTTATTTATTTTTACTTTTTTAAATTAATGTCAGAAGGACAGTAAAAATATGGAACTTTTGTTACTTAACTCTATTTTTTATCTATCATCTATAATAATACTATGTTGAAAGGTATGTTTAGGTAAACATCTTATGTTTGTTTGAAAGTACTAACAAAAAATATGTTTTTAAGAAGTAAGAAAAGATACGTTAATAAATCAGTTATTCTTGCACTTTACAAAAGTTCATTTGCTAGTAAATTTCTCTCAAATTTTTAATTTGTCATTATGCACATGATTAAAAAAATTTTGAAAATCTTTTCTGTATTGCTGATTGTTGCCAATAATTAATTTCGCAGTGCAGCTCTAATTGTGTGTGATAATCTCCATGCATTTCTGTTGTATAATTAGTTGTTTAATTTTAAAATCTTAGCTGAGAAT
>JAXGGA010017775.1:0-23500 GCA_038373865.1 Uloborus plumipes | reverse complement strand
TTTCAAGTGTTGTTTGAGAGGAAAAATCAATCGAATGGTGCAACAATCAATGGGTACGAATGATTTTATTAACGGTTTCGGCACCGACTTCAAACCTCATGTTTAAAAGTAGTATCGATGGTGTTCAAAGATTAAATTTATTTTTTACTTTTTAGAGCAATTTTCAGCTGCGTTTTTGAAGTTGGTTTTACTTTTTTTTATAAAATTTTATTTTTATCCACTAATTGTTACACACTTAAGTTCACTTTACTTTCCAGACGGTTTTTTCGTTTCAATTATTATATCTCCCCAAAAACAACAGTGTTGTAAAAAAATCCCCGCCAAGGAAACCTTAAATACTCAGCCTTAAAAAGTTATGATATCGAGTTTTCCCGCCAAGTTTGTGCCAAACTACAACTAACGTGTATGGATAGTTCTTTTAAATTGTTTTCAGCTTTGCCAGGCGGGAAGCTTTGTCTTGTGAGGTGGTTGCTTAATGAGTAAAAACTTCCCCTGGCAGGACTGAAAATAATTTAAAAGAACTAACTATATATACAGGTTAGTTGTAGTTTGGCACAAACTTGGCGGGAAAACTCGATATCATAACTTTTTAAGGCTGAGTATTTAAGGTTTTCTTGGCGGGGGATTTTTTTACAACACTGTTGTTTTTGGGGAGATATCACATGTTTTTGCATTAATATTATTTCTTTGCCTGTTTTTTTTTCTCTTCAAAATTTACTTTGCATGTTTTTTTTCCCTTCAACATTTTTCTTGGCGGTCCAACATAGTGGTTTTCTTGGCGGCATGCATTTGGTGCAAAAGTTCAAGGATCTTCTTCAGTCTAGGATAAATTTTAAATCAATAAAAAAAAACCCCAACCCTTACTGCCGATCTCATATTAAAATGAACTAAATTGAAGACCCCTTTTAAAAGCCTTATGCAATAAAATCAATTACAAATATTTTATTTGTTAACAAATAGAAACTGGCAACAGATGAAATTATAAATCATTGAGTTTTCTTTCCCCGTCGCCCAACAATGACAACATAAATGCTCAGACGTTGAACAGAGCTAGTAGATAGAAATCGGACCAATTTTAAGCATTAATAACTCCGGCCTGCGATGACCCCGGGGGGTAAATTTTGGGATACGTCCTCAATGTCTCATCGAGAATATTCATACCAAAAATCAACACTAAAGACCCCCGGGGAGAAAAGATACGGAAAATAAAAACGAGGGGGAGGGGTGGGGGTCGAAAAACCCCCTATGCCGAGCTTTGGGACAAAATAAATGTGGGTGCAAAATGAGAGCTCAATCCGAGTTACCGTTTAGTCTGGACCCCTGTCATACAATTTTTAATAAGTGCGAAAAATAGCGATTTTTTAACATTTATCACCCCTCCCCCTGAGGGTCCTGGATGTTTTGCTTTAGTATGTGCCGTCAGGGGCCGCTGGAGATTGAGTATACCAAAAATCAACTCTAGGGATCTTTATGGGGCTGAGATACAGAGGGGTGAAAACCCCGGTTTGGTTACTCGCTTAATTAGTCCTTAGTCGCTCTTTTACATTTTTCTTGGCGACGGAAATTTCTTGGCGGCTTGTATTTAGTTTTCTTGGGGGGCGGGACGCTCCCGCGTCCCGTGATCTGCAACGTACGATTTATCTCCGAAAAATTTGTTCCATTTTAAATTTATTGTTTACACAAAATAGCGTAAATGGTTGCCAAGTTAGAGACGAAAATGCCAAGGCTAAAATTTCATTACCAATTAATTTTACCTCTTTTCATTTCAACTAGTATTTTAATCAGAGCAGACGATCCCTAAATATTTTTGTTTAGTAGCGATCTATTTTTATTTGAGCTGTTTTAACTATTCTTGAGTTGAATTTTTACTCAGAGTTACATACAAACAACTGAAATACTTAAACACATCAACGTGCAATAATATAGTTTAGCCTTTAGTTTCAACAATAGTATTAATTAAATATATTACTTTTTACATTTGTAAAGAACGTGAATTTATCTTTCTTTCAGAATTACATACATACTGACAAACCCACAAGTGAAACTAATTCAAGCGTATTAATAACAACGTTTAACCCGATAACGAACAGTGATCTATTTATAGATCACCTCTTTTCGGACTCCTCACTGAAAATTCTACCTTTTTATCATTTTTTATTCATATTGGCTGATTTCCGGTTGGAAATTGGATCCTGTAGGAAACCAACGAACAAGAATAATCTTTATATATAAAGATGGCGGGTTTTGTTTGTTTGTACGTTTGTAACCGCTGGCCAGAAGCCCCCACAGCACCTACAAACCTGAAACTTGGCACAACCGTGTAATGCATCTCGAAGGCTAAATTCTAAATTTCAAATTAGTTATATTTAAATTACCAGTATAACATTGAATGTTTACATGGCCAATAACTGTATGGTTTCATAGCCAATAACTATGATAATGTGGCCAATTACTATCAATTTGACTTTTTTTTGCGTTGACTTTTTTCTAATAATATATTTGAAAAAGTGTTTTCAGACAGTATGAGTAGTAAAATGCATTAATATGGTATCATATGAAGTATTTTTTTATTTTTGCAGAAATATTTCATTTATTTTTTATTATAGCAAAATTTTTGTATTTTGTCGGATGTTGTTTTTCCCATGAGCTCATATTCTTTGCGTTGAAAAAGACATTCCTTGCGACGCCGAAACACGCGTTGTACAGTAAGCTGCTAGCTTTGTGCGATTAAACGTTGTTATTTTTAATTTTACTTTTCTGAACAAAGGTATTTATTTATTTCTTATTCCGGAACGCCTTCGGATTGTGAACGACGGGCAAGAGTATAGTTAGCGTTTTTTTTTTTTTTTTTCAATGTGTAAAAGTACTCGACATTTGTTTAAAGGAGGAAAATTCATTTTGGAGGAGTTAAATAAACGAAAGCTGTTAAGAGACCGTAATAATGATCAGTTTGCATAAAACAAAAACTTAAAAAATATGTAAATAAAATTAAAAAAAAAAAACTACCTTTTTGACTCAGGATGAAATGGAAGATAGCGTAGAAAAGAAGAGATTCTTCTTTGATTTTTAATATTTAGAATTTTTGACAGTTTTTTATCATTTAAAAAAAGAAATGGAAGGCAATACTTTAGCGCTTTCAGTTGCCTTTTTATTAATTTATTTCTTCTTTTTCCACGATGCTATTTCCCCGCCACACTTTGTCTGATAATAAAGTATGAAAATGTGCTTGATTATAATTATTTTGAGGTGGATTTCTGATTTTTCAATGCATGAAATACTTTCGTAGAAAGAAACCAGGGCCGTAACCAGGTATTAGTTTCGGGGAGGGTTTTTACCAAACCTATTTCTCGTCAAATCTATAAAGTCAATAAAATTTGATTTCATGCTCTATATTCTGCTGATTTGTGTTACAATGGATGTTAAAAGGGTATTACTAAGAAAAATGTAAAAAAAAAAAACAAAACAAAGACTCATCTTTTCAATGAAGGAAAAAAAAAATCCGAATAGATGAGCTTTCTCATACATGCTCTTTCTAAGGAGTACTTTTGAAATTGCTATCTTACGGGGGACACTTATAAGATTAAATATCTGTACTTCAGAACCAGAATGACGGAAGTCCAAAAATGGCAATTTTCACCTTTTTGCTGCATTGTATGTTAAATCTTATTCCGCATCGGCCCACAGGAACATTATTCTAGAAAAGACCTTCACAATTATTTAACAGCGTCAAAAGAGCGCGAGTCCCATCCTTTGCATGGATCCGACAACCGTTTTTGCCCTGTACTTTGAAGTGACGAAAATGGACTTACGTTAGTCTGGTTTTGAGGTACAGATATTACGACACTCATAACTGTTAAATATAGAGTTCGGTACTTACAAATTTGAAGAATTTTAGTGGTTTTTTTTAGTGGTATTAAAAAATTGAAGGGAAAGATGTATTGTTAAGAAATTATGTTTGCAATACAATAAAAATAAATACTGCAGAAAAAACACTTAATTTGTACAATTATTCAATAATAATTTTTTTATTTTTCAAATGCAGTTTCAAAGTAAATAAGAAAATTAAAATAAAATAGCAACAATAATTTCTTCGGTGAGAAAAATATAAAAAGCATTTTTGTAGCTGTTTTGAAAATTTTCGAATGGGGTTTGAACCCTAAAAACTTACCCCTTTAATACGGCCCTGACTTGTATACAATTTCTGATCACTAATGCTAACAAACACATGAATCTCTTTGTATTTGAAAATGTTACATGTAACTTGCGTACATCATAACTGAGTACACGCACCGATTCTAATGAGTTATTAAAAAACATCAGTTACTTAACCCATTTATGCCCAGTAGCCTAAAAACGGGACGCTTGTTAGTTACTGCGTACAAAAACGTATAATGGGTATATCATTTTACTAAAGCTGTTTTTCACAAGTTAAATAGTCCTTCTTCTTGAAAAAACCAGTTAGAGCCACTATTTGGACATCAGAGTTTATTTATTGACAGCTATTTTCAGACAAATCAGTCAAGCAACGATCCAGCATGGTAGCTAACAGAAAGTAAGTTTTTTTGCGAACTTATTTTTCATAAAATTAAACTATTTTGAAATGATTTGCTTAAAATTGATCAGAGATGCCTTCTGTAATGTTACTTTGCAAAAGTAAAGTCAAGTAATGTCGTATTTTGCGCACATATCTGCCTAGTGTCCCATAAACAGGACGTTAAATAACTTAATAAGTATGGCAACGGCGAACTATTTTAAGCCTAAGATGTATGTAAACCATTCCAAGTAAGAGTTTTAAGCAGATAAAAATTGAAAAAAATTGTTAAAAAAAACTTGGGCATAAATGGGTTAATAAGCGTTCATGGAAGTAATGTGGGGTCCACATAAGATTTAAAAAATATATATTTTAAATTTCAAAAATTGGGGAACGAAATCATGTCATGGTGATTCCCAACTACTAAAGAGTAACATTTTATAAAATAGCTATAAGAAGCTTTAAATATAGTTTGAATGGAAGGTGTACTTAGAGGTGGGATTCGTCGGGAAAACCCGGAAGTTTTGGAGGAATGTTTTTCTTTCTTTCTTTCTTCATTTTAAACTTTATTTACTTATTTCGTAAGAACTTATTTTCACAAGGGAAAATTTTTCGAAATTTCTTGTAAGAAATTATGTATTCTGAAGTTAATACTTTCATTTCAATGTTTTTTCTTAAGTACTTCAATGTTCAGTATTCCGCTTGAAAAGTTTAATAATGCAAACTGTAAGATTATTTAATTTATCTGTACATTAAAGTATTATGCAATAGTTTTCTTACTTATATATTAAATACACACCCTGAACAGAATTTGTATATGAATAACTTCAATAAGTTGAAATTTTGAGGTAAGAATTTTAGTACTAAGTTTCACAATTTAAAAAAGAAATAATTTCTTACCAAAAATGAATCTTTGATTTGTAACATGAATAATTTGGATATTTTTTCGGGTTTTGAACTAAGAAGGAGACTGAAAAGTAGTTTTAGCAGTAAAAGTTTTATGAGTTAATGGTAAAAACGAAATATAGCATAGAGTGTATATATTGTTACAAATCTTGTAAATAGTTGTTGTTTTTCCTGCCTTGCTTTATTTTCATTAGTTTTGGTTTTATCTGGCGACATGTTGCAAATGTATCTGAAGATATCACTTTTATCATCTGTATACCGGCCCTGAAACACTTTGCAGTTTTTACACTTGCCCTAACTTTAATAAGCGTGAAGACATTTTCGCGTGGTTTTTTTCTTTTTCTTTTTATCGCTAGAACTTTCTCAATGGAATTGTTCAAGTTATGAATGATTTAGAATATTCCAGGTTTTTCTCGTATATTGTCGTAATTTCTTTCCGTGTATAAATAGCTGGCCTTGAACACAAGTCAGTCAGTTGTTTTCAGATTTGATTCTGGTGACTCGTTTTATTCGCTATTCGCTTGGGCGAATGTTTGTTTTGCTTTTGTAATTGCTTAATTACTGTTCACGTTAGATACGTGGTGCTGAATTACTGTTGAGAGTACAGTGTAGTGTTTGCTGCCTAATTGCTGATGTTTAGCAATTGTTTTCTGCTCTTATTGTAAATAGTGTACATACTTGTAAATAAATTTATAGTTACTTCCTCAAGATTGGAATGCTCATTTGAAGAAAGTTGAAGGTGCTACGGACTCGTTACAATTTTGGCGCCCAACGTGGGGCATCTTCAAGGACTTTCTTGGAATTACCTGTGAATTCGGACTTTTCTTCCTAAGGACTTTTTGACTTCGGAATTTTATGGTGATTACAAGAGCAATGGAGGAACAACTGCAAAAACTCCTTGATGCGATCAACGCTGTTAAAAGTGACATGACTGCGAATCAAGAACAATTAAAAAATGACATGGCTGCGAATCAAGAACAATTAAAAAATGACATGGCTGCGAATCAAGAACAATTAAAAAATGATATGGCGACTCTGGCTACTAATCAAGAACAATTAAAGAGTGATTTAACCGCTAGCATAACTTCAAGTCAAGAAGAAATTAAGAATGAGTTAACCGCTAGCATAACTTCAAGTCAAGAAGAAATTAAGAGCGATCTAACGTCAATGAAAAGTTTGGTGGAAAGTAAATTTGCCAATATGGAAAATAAAGTGGAGGCTCTAGAAGAAAAAGTTGACAGCGTTGAGGATCGAATCACCACAGTAGAAAACCATGTGGAAAAGAAAATTAAAGAACTTGAATCAAAGTTATCAGGCTCCTGCAACAACTCAGACAGCGTTGAGAATCGAATCACCACAGTAGAAAACCATGTGGAAAAGAAAATTAAAGAACTGGAATCAAAGTTATCAGCATCCTGCAACAACTCAAGTGACTGTGTAGCTGCAGCTGGAACTTCTCGTCCATCCATCAAACTGGCCACGTTTGACGGGAAGACCTCGTGGAATATTTACAAGAAGCAGTTCCTCATCGTTGCAGAAGCAAACTCCTGGGACTCTTCCACGAAAGCCTGTCAACTTGCAGCCTCGCTGAGAGGGGATGCAGCTGATATACTACAGACCTTCCCAGAGGACAAGCACCATGACTTCGAAGCCTTATCATCGGCCTTGGAGCTTCGCTTTGGCGAATCCTGCCAAAAAGAATTCAGCCAACTTCAGCTCAAATCCCGACTCCAGAGGGCTGGAGAGACTTTTCAAGTTTTTGCAGCAGACGTTGAGAGGCTTTCCCATCTCGCCTTCTCGGACTGTCCTTCGAGTGTTCGCGATAGCCTGGCCCTGAACTACTTCATAGACGGAGTGCGAAGTCCAGAAATTCAGACGGCTCTCCGGATGGCGGACATTAAAGATCTTAAATCCGGTCTGGTCTACGCAATGAAGTTCGAGGCTGCACAGCAAACATCCCGCAAGGATCGCCATTCAATCAGGGGCGTGGAAGTGAGCGCCCAGGATTCGAACTTAACTCGTCTCTCGGAACTTGAGCGACAAATGAAAGAGATGTCGGGGACCCTGAAGAAGATTGCAGCTCGCAAAGACCAAAGTAGACAACCACTGAAGTGTTGGAAATGTGGCGGTGAGGGCCACGTACGAAGGAACTGCGAAGCCCGCCAAGAAACAAGAGGGAAGGGTACCTCTTCCTCTTCAGCTCAGGAAAACTAAGCTATGGCAATCTCGCGGGGCGGAGGTCGCCAAATTGGAATGAGCCCCATCCCAAAGTTTTCCAGATTTCCTCAAGAAGTGGCGGCTGCAATGGACTCTTCATTTACGCATATGTGAATGGGTTTCCCTGCGAAATGATTGTGGACACAGGAGCCAACGTTTCCATTATTAGGACTGATGTGGCTCATCGATTTGGACTCAAGATCTTATGGACGCCGCCCTGCGTTACTCTCCAAACTGTGACAGGTGACAAAATCGAGATTGAAGGAAAAGTGAACTTAGAAATAATGTTCGGAAGCGCCACTTACCATCACACGGCATTCGTCGCTGACATTACAGATCCCTTCATTCTCGGACTGGACTTTTTGAGAAAATTTGATTTTTCTATCGACTTTAAAAATAATGAGCTGCACTCGATGAGGGAAGACATAGCAATTTTCAATGCTGAAAATAACTTAAAATCCGCTCATCAAATAATAGCCCAAACAGATTTATTGATTCCCCCAAGATCAGAAATACTAATACCTGGCTCCATCAATGAAAACAACAGCTTTAAATTCGGCCTAATTGAATATCCTAACCAGAGTAATAGCCCAAAAGGAGTACTAGTGGCATCTACACTTGTGGACCTTTCAAGGAATGCAGTTCCTGTGAGAGTCGCCAATGTAAGTGAAAGACCGAGGAATATCAAGAAAGGAGAAGTGTTGGCAACTTGTACTCCCGTAAACTGCATCATCAGAAAAATTGATTCCTCCGAGACTGTGTCTTCCGAGTCCTTGACTTCGAAATTAATTGGGAGTGCAGCATTATCGAAGGATCAAAGATACGCTGCGGAAAAATTGGTGGACAACTTCAAGCAGGTGTTTTCATCTACATCCGAAGATGTTGGTCGCACGAGTTTAACGCAGCATAGGATCGACACTGGAGATCATCCCCCTATCAAGCAGCATCCAAGACGACTACCGTTCGCCAAGAAGGAAGAGGTTGAGATCCTCTTGAAAGAGATGCAGGAGAATGATGTCATCGAACCCTCATCCAGTCCTTGGGCATCCCCTATCGTCTTGGTCCGAAAGAAAGACGGCTCCACCAGATTTTGTGTTGATTACCGACGCCTGAATGACATCACCAAGAAAGATAGTTACCCTCTTCCACGGATCGATGACACTCTGGACACCCTTTCCGGACACAAGTGGTTTTCGACCCTGGATTTAAAGAGCGGCTACTGGCAGGTGGAGATACACCCCGACGACCGAGAGAAGACGGCGTTTACAACCGGACAAGGCTTGTGGCAGTTTAAAGTGATGCCGTTTGGCCTCTGCAATGCACCAGCCACGTTCGAGCGTCTTATGGAATCAGTGTTACGAGGACTCTCTTATGAATCCTGTCTTGTCTACTTGGACGACATCATCATCATAGGACGCAGTTTCGAGGAACATTTGGCTAATCTTAGGAAGGTGCTGCAAAAGCTTAAGGAAGCCAACCTGAAGTTAAGCCCGTCCAAATGTAATTTGTTCCGCCGTGAGGTGAACTACCTTGGTCACATTATCTCTTCTGAGGGTGTACGAACAGATCCAGATAAGGTATCAGCAGTCAAGAATTGGAGCCGCCCCGAAAATGTCCATCAGCTGCGAAGTTTCCTGGGGCTCTGCACGTACTACAGGAAGTTTGTGAAGGGTTTTTCCAACATTGCACGACCTTTGCATAAGCTGACGGAGAGCAAACAAAAATTTGAATGGTCCAAAGAATGCGAGGATGCATTTCTACAGCTGAAGGAGGCTTTAACATCAACGCCTATTCTCTCTTATCCTCAGCCTGGAAAATCCTTCATACTTGACACTGATGCGAGCCACGAGAGCGTTGGAGCTGTTTTATCTCAAGAAACAGACGGTAACGAACATGTCATTGCCTACTGGAGCAAATGCTTATCCAAGTCGGAGCGAAATTATTGTGTCACGAGAAAGGAATTGCTCGCCATAGTTAAAGCTGTAGAACATTTCCATCATTACCTCTACGGCCGTAAATTCCTGCTCCGGACTGATCATGCCTCTTTAACTTGGCTGTTGAATTTCAAGAATCCAGAGGGCCAGGTAGCCAGGTGGATACAGCGGCTCCAGGAATATGACATCGAGATTAAGCACCGAAAAGGTTCGTCACACGGTAATGCTGACGCATTATCAAGAAGACCTTGTTCCGAGAACTGCCATTATTGCTCCCGAATTGAGAAACAGTACGGGATGACAATCCCTACTGCCTGTCAAGTTACTGCTACTTCATCATCTTCAGATCCTGATCCATGGAGTGACGACCAAGTTAGAAAAGATCAGCTTGAAGACCCAGACCTAAAGCCTATCATAGAGTTAATGGAAAAGGACAGTCGGCGACCTAGTTGGCAAGACGTTTCTATCTACAGTCCTGCAACGAAGAGATACTGGGCTCTATGGAAATCTCTCCAGTTGCGAAATGGCGTCCTGTATCGGAAATGGGAATCTGACGATGGTAAAGCATTCAAATGGCAGTTACTCATTCCCAGATCAAGAATTCCAGACGTTCTAAAGGAATTGCACAGTAGTCCGACTGGAGGACACTTTGGTATCCTGAAAACCCTCCACAAGGTTCGAGAGCGCTTCTTCTGGAGCAAGGCGAAGGATGACGTGGAGAAGTGGTGTCATTCTTGTGACGCCTGTGCTGCCCGTAAAGGACCGAAGAGAAGAAGCCGCGGGAAACTACATCTTTACAACGAAGGAGCTCCTTTCGAACGAATCGGGATCGACATTCTTGGTCCTCTACCGAAAACTACTGATGGGAACAAATACATCCTCGTTGCCATTGACTATTTCACCAAATGGCCCGAAGCATATTCCATTCCGGATCAAGAAGCTACCACTGTAGCAGAGACTCTAGTCCAGCATTGGATCTCGAGATATGGGACACCTTTGCAGATCCATTCCGATCAGGGAAGAAACTTCATCTCTGCTGTGTTTAAGGGCCTATGTGATATCCTCAAAATTGAGAAAACTCGAACGACACCACTACACCCACAATCGGACGGCATGGTGGAGAGATTCAACAGGACAATCCTTAATAATCTCTCGCTTATGGTCTCCAAAAATCAACAGGATTGGGACAAGAAACTTCCTCTGTTCCTGCTGGCCTACCGCAGTGCTGTCCACGAGACCACCGGATATTCCCCATCACAGATGCTCTTCGGCCGAGAGCTTCGGCTGCCTTGTGATCTCGTCTTCGGTCTCCCTCCAGATGCGCCTTCATCGCCTGAGGAATACGTCCAGGATCTCCAGGCCCGGTTGGAAGACGTTCATCACTTCGCACGGGAGCGAATCAACATCGCGACGGAGAAAATGAAGACCCGATACGACACAAGGTCCACTGGCCATGACTTCCAAGAAGGTGACAAGGTGTGGCTATGGAATCCCATCCGACGTAAAGGTCTGTCACCCAAATTGCAGTCGCATTAGGATGGACCCTACACAGTCCTTCACCGGCTGAACGACGTCGTAGTGAGGATCCAGAAGTCATCACATTCAAAACCTAGTGTTGTACATTATGATCGGCTAGCCCCATACTATGGCCATAGTTCGTAAAATAAATCTAAAGCTACCATGGTAATTTGTTTGTAAATTTTGTAAATAACTTTTGCCTTTAATTGTCTGTAATATGACTTTATCAATGTTAGTGTTTCTTTCATGTTCTCATTGTTATTGTTTATCATGTTTATGATTGGTCATCATGTAATGTGTGTATCTGTAAGTTTTCCCTTGCTTCCTTTCTGGGGATTGTACTGCCCGGGACGTGCAGTCCTTGGGAAGGGGGCAATGTTACAAATCTTGTAAATAGTTGTTGTTTTTCCTGCCTTGCTTTATTTTCATTAGTTTTGGTTTTATCTGGCGACATGTTGCAAATGTATCTGAAGATATCACTTTTATCATCTGTATACCGGCCCTGAAACACTTTGCAGTTTTTACACTTGCCCTAACTTTAATAAGCGTGAAGACATTTTCGCGGGGTTTTTTTCTTTTTCTTTTTATCGCTAGAACTTTCTCAATGGAATTGTTCAAGTTATGAATGATTTGGAATATTCCAGGTTTTTCTCGTATATTGTCGTAATTTCTTTCCGTGTATAAATAGCTGGCCTTGAACACAAGTCAGTCAGTTGTTTTCAGATTTGATTCTGGTGACTCGTTTTATTCGCTATTCGCTTGGGCGAATGTTTGTTTTGCTTTTGTAATTGCTTAATTACTGTTCACGTTAGATACGTGGTGCTGAATTACTGTTGAGAGTACAGTGTAGTGTTTGCTGCCTAATTGCTGATGTTTAGCAATTGTTTTCTGCTCTTATTGTAAATAGTGTACATACTTGTAAATAAATTTATAGTTACTTCCTCAAGATTGGAATGCTCATTTGAAGAAAGTTGAAGGTGCTACGGACTCGTTACAATATCTTTAAATGCTTACATCATTACAGAAAATAGAACATCGCCTCGAATTGTCCAGAAATTATAAATCTCTCTGCTTAATTCAACGAAAATAGTAGTAATATACAGAGCCGTGTTTTTTAGAAGCAATAGGGGGCTTTTGCTGCCCCTTTGGGAACAGTATATTTAGGTATGAATGTCTTTTTTCTTTTTTGTAATTTATCCTGTTTTGAGTACTGATGGGACACAACTTTTCTCTTCCCCCAGAAGAATGTAATATCAGCTGTCTGATGCTTTTTGATTTATGTAAGTTTTAGTAAAATAGTTATGACTATTAGGATTTTTATGACTAAATGAAACCAAAGATTACATTCTGTAAAAATAAAATACAAAAAAGAAAAAAAAAGACTTGTTACATCAATTGTAATTGAAAAATTACGCTTAAAGGAAGATGCGAATGAAGACTTGATTCGCGTCTTGTTCTAAACCCACTGACGACTTTTCTTTATTTCCATTCTGCTGCCACCGAAATGTAGTAAATTTGTCGGAATAAATCTAATTGGCCTTGCGAGTAAATGCTTGATGATCTTCTGCTTAAGTAAAAAAGCTTCGGAGAGTTCTTGCAATGAAAGATTATTCTTGTTAATCATCAAGCCACACGAAATAGAACAAGTCTAACATCAGTTTAAAATGTTGCTTTTTTCAGACATTGTTGGAAAGAAAGTGTCACGTAAATTGTCGAATAATTTTGACATGGAACTGATGATTTTTTAATGAAAAAATGCTAATTTGAGTTTTACAGAATGAGGTTCGTCTCCTCTGTTAGAACAATGATATAATTTTTTTTTTAAACTACACTGCAAAAAATAAACTTGTTTTTACAGTCTTATAATACTGGCAGCAGAGGTTCCAGTTTAAAACTGTAAAATGCACAGTAATAAATTGTAAAACTAGCAATTTTACCGTTTATTACTGTAAAACAGCAATTTTACAGTTCATTACCGCAATTTTAGTTTATTACCATAAAATTAGCTGTATTGTACTGTAAAAGCAACAGTAGAATACCCAAGTAGCACACTTCGTTTTTTAAAGGTTGTAAAATGGTTATTAACGTTGTGACAACGGATTAAAAACGTTTAAACGTTTTTTGTGCTACCTGGGTACTGACAACAGAGGTTCCAGTTTGAAACTGTAAAATGCGCAATAATTAACTGTAAAATTAGCAATTTTGCAAGTTATTACTGTAAAGCAGCAACTTTACGGTTTATTACTGTAAAAGAAGCAGTTTTAAGTTCATTACTGTAAAAGGAGCAATTTTAAGTTTATCACTGTAAAAGGAGCAATTTTAAGTTTATTACTGTAAAAGGAGCAATTTTAAGTTTATGACTGTAAAATTAGCATTTTTTACAGTTTGTTACTATAAAACTAGCCGTATTATACTGTTAAAATATCATTTATTTTTTACAGTGTACTTCCGTGGTCCACAGGGCCGCCGTGAGACGTGGGCTCCTTGTCAAAGACACACTTGAGAAAAATTGTCAATTCTAATGTAGTATTCGATTCTTATGTTATGCAATTAAATTTCGAAGTTTTCCAGAAACGATATTAAAATAATATTCACTCAGAAGCAATATTCTTTATGAAATTCATGTAACCAAGCAAGGATATAACATATTTGAAGTATTTGTCAGGGGCGGATATAGAAATAGTTTTCGGGAGGGGCCCTGAAAATAAAGTACTCCCCTCCCCCATATAATTACACCCAGGCACATTGAGAGAATCGTATTCTGTGACGTGGACCAATGGCTGAGCGTTTTTTATCATGTGACATTGTTTACAAAAATCTCCTTTTTTAATTGCTTTTCATGCTCAAGTGAATGATTTTTTGGAATTTTAATGTTGATTTTCGGCATCACCATCATTGATTCTGTGAAATAATAGTAATTTAATCATATTTTGTGACATGGTGCATGTTGCCTATTTGCCAAGTTTCGACATTGTACAGATTCCCTGTATTTGTGTCGTTGCTCACCCTGTATTAATTTAATTGTCTTGATTTGGAGATCAAGTGAGTCTCTCATCTGTATCATTATGTGTATTAAATTTCATTTCAATCCGACGACTTCTTCTTGGGTCGCTATTTTCAATGTGCCTGAGTGTATTTATAAAAAGAAGTTCTCACGACGTTCATTTAAAATTTAAAAAAATCCTAACGCCAATGAATCCTCTTTAAAGTACAGAAATATGACTAATATACTTTGAAAGTGGTGGTATAATATCATTTTCAACATTTTAAGCCAATCAACTATTAAACCTTATGTATGATTTAACCAAATTGGACAATAATGTTCAGGTATTACTCAGAAACATTGTCATAATAATGATTAAACAAGAGAATATCAAAACAGAATAAGCCATTTTTCTATCAAAGAAGAATTAGCGAACGAATAGGGATATTATGTACTTTTGATTTCAAAAATTGTAAGTTTAATGTAGTCTTTTGCACTGACTCCTGAATGCAATATTAGTCCCAATAGCAAATCACAACTTTTATTCAAACATGCTTTGTATGTGAGTACGTGTGTTTTTAAAGAAAATAGTTTTAAATTTTTGTCTTGTGTTATGAATAGATTAAAAAGTAGTTAATAGAATAGAAAAATTATTTTAATCCTTTTGAATTGACCCAGACCACCTGTCCCCCCGCAGGGGTGCCCATCCTCCCCCCCAAAGCTCAATGGCACAAATCCTTCCTCCCCCCCCAAAAAAATTTTCACAACCCCGTTGTGCTTTTTGTTTTTATTTTTACCCCTCTTTTTCATTCAATTTATTTTTTTAAATATTATTTTTCCCTTCCAGACAGCACCCACCCGCACACAAAATGAATAAATAAATAATAAAAAAAATTTAAGTAATTATTAAAATAAAATAATTATTATAAATTATTAAAATAATTATTAAAAAAATTTAAGTAATTATTAAATTAAGTAAAATTTAAATTAAAAAAAAATAAATTAGTGAATAATTTTCATTAAAAAAATCAGTAAATTATTTAAATAAATAAATAAATTAGTTTAAAAAAATCCCCCCCCCCCCAAATTTTGATGGTGCAACTTGTGCCATAATCCCCTCTGTGGTCACCCCCCCTCATATCAGCTGTTTAGTTTTTGTAGTAGGTTTTGTGTAACAATTGATTCTTTTACTAAAATGGAATTCTCCAGATATAACTTTCATCAAAATAATCTTTTCTTTCTTTGAAATCACTAGTAGGATTCAAGAATGATTAACACTCTATTTTGTAATATTTTTTTGCGTTAGTTTCCTACAGTTGCATTGCATAAGAGGTCGATCTGGCAGAAAATGAAGGAGAGAGTCTCATTTCAGGATCTGATCTTTATGTGTGATAAAGAAAATGAGTAGGCTCTTTGTTGATTGTGGTGAAAAATTCACGAGAAAAGTGAAAAGATGCGTAATCCAACTCTTCTTTTTTCTGATTTCGCAGAAAAGAATAACTTTCCTTCTTCTTTTGAGAAAAGTGCTTCCTTAATAGATAGTTGCATCGACTTTTTGGCTTTCAAAAGACCAAAATTCTCCCATAAAAGCATCTCTGAGTTAAAAGTGTAAGTAATTGAAGTTTTCGAACATGTCTGTCTTGAATTTCACGAGAAGGAGGAACAATTTTAGATAAGGAGGTTTCAATATCGTTTATGAGAATGTTCAATGGGAGCAAAATCAAAGAATTACCGAATTCTTTAGATTAAATTTATTTTGCGTTAAAACCATCTTATCGTACGTTTTACAGTGAGTACAAGTTTTTCTCATTTTTGCAAGAACAAGTTTAAACACATTTTTTTAAATAACATATTTCATTGATCGTTATTTTAAAATGTTAAAACTTTTATTGTATTATCGTAAGAGAAATTTAAAAACACTATTTTTGTCTGCATGGCTTGAAAGTAAAACTTATGAAGCTCATTACCACTAGCGCAGCGACAGTTTGCCATGTTTGGGGCGGGGGGGGGGGGGGGGGGGAGGGGGGGATCATAAAATGTACTAGCTACCGTATTAGGATTGGCAATATATGTTAAAACCAAGTGTTTTGAGACGTTTTGACTCTCAACCGCTCTCCGCAACATTATTGTTTACCGTTTGCAAGTGGTATTATTATAGTACTGTTGCTATACTGCCGTGCTGAGCGCAAAAGTGGTATCTGCCGCCGAGGTCAAACTGAGATAAAACTCGTTTAAGTTTTGCGCCACCATGTATTTGGTTCAGATGAAACTTTTTCAGAATTTTTTAAAAAATATTTCCCCTTCTCAAATGAGCACATAATTTTGTATTTAGGTAAAATACGTCACAAAGAGCCATCTGGCGGCGATAACTCAATTTTGTTAAAAGTGCAGATACGACTTTTGTGCTTTGCATGGAAGTATACCTCTTTTCCGTCATTTTTCGAATGGGTATACGAAAACTTACTCCTTGTTCATAAATTTCCCTCAACTGTTATGTTCCCTTAACTAGGAACAGGGGTGCCCACAGGGGGGGGGGATTATGGCGCAAGTTGCGCCATCAAAATTTTTGGGGGGGATTTTTTTAAACTAATTTATCTATTTATTTAAATTAGCTATTAATTATTTTTTTAATTTAAATAGTTTACTGATTTTTTTAATAAAAAAATATTCATTAATTTACTTTTTTAATTTAAATTATTTCTTTTATTTCTTCATTTTTTTTATTGATTTATTAATTTATTTTGTGTGTGAGTGTGTGTTTGTGTGTGCTTGAAATGTCTGGAAGAGAAAAAAAGTGACTATATTCTGTGCATAATTAGTACTCTTAAAAAATTAATAATATATTTGAAAAATAGTAGCTATAGCTAAAAAAAATAAATAAATAATGTTTAAAAAAATAAATAAAATAAAAAAGGGTAAAAATGAAAAATAAAAAGCACAAGAGGGTTGTGAAAATGGGGGAGGGAGGGAGCCACTCCTCACTTGGAAAGCAATACTTCCGTGATAAGGTAAAAGGCATTAACTAAATTTTTCTTTTTTTTCTATTTTTGTCATCTATTGCTCTTTAGTTGAAAAGTACAAGCTTGCTTGTTTGATTTCCGCTGTAAATAAAGCACGAACAAAAAAAAGAGAGAGGTGGGAGGCACCCCTGATAAAATTAACAACCTATTTTATTTTTCATCCTCTTTCGTTCCATTCAATAAAAAAAGAAGTCAGGAGCGGATCCAGAGGAGGGGGTCATGACCCCCCCCCCGTAATTGACAAAATATAACTAAAAATTGCATTTTTGAGATTTATATTTCGGAAAAATTGCCCCCCCCCCCATTTTCGCACAAAAATTGTACCTTGACCGCTCCCCCCCCCCTTCCGGAAATAACCCCCTCCTTAACCGGGAGCTGGATCCGCCCCAGCAGAAAGTAAACCTTTCCAGAACATCTACTGATGAAATTAACAACTTTCATTTTTCCATCGAAAAAAAAAATCTGCTGAAGGGCGAGAGGAAAAAAAAAAAGAAAACAAACATTTCCCCACCCAAAATATTTCTATTCCTTCAGAAACGAAAAGCTACACTATTGGGAAGGAGCTTGTTGACAGCTTGACTGAAGCAATGAGGGACGAAATATCCGTAGAACTCTTAAAAATGAATTGCCGCACAGACATGGATTCGATGTGGCAACTTTCACTGACGCAGGCAGCGCCCTCTGCAAGGTGCCAGAAAGGGGGAAAGAAAAAAAAAAAAAGAGGCAGAGCTGACGGCAACTTTCTTATATTTCATTCACTTTCTTCGATGGCAGAGCAGCAAGAAGTAATATCGTCCTGTTTGTAAACAGCGCAAAAATCCTTCACCACTTGATATACTGTTTTCTCGAGGTAAGTCTTTTTTGGTGAATTAAAATTTCCATGTATTATCCTCATCAACTTCTGTTTTGATGTTTTTCCGTGTTAAAAACACGTGTTTCGAATCTACTTCATTTTTTCTTAACTTTTTTTTTTTTTTTTGATTCAATGTTTTTCTGTCTAAATATTTTCAGTGTTTACTCTCGTATTCATTTTATATCTATTTCTTACTGAATTATTATTTTTTTTTTTTTCAAATAGATAAGTTCTGAAAAACAGTAGTAGTTTAAGTAACATAATGTTTTGTCAAACTACTTGTGTATAATTGTTACTATAGTAAAATAACGAATGCGTACCATTTTAATTCAAAACTTCGAAAGTTTTTAAAATGTGAGAGAAAAGTAAGGTGCTGATCATGGAATGATCTTAAAGGGAGAAAATTCAATATGATCATGACCGTCATTTCAAAATTTTAAGTTGGGGGGGGGGGGCCGGGAAATCAAAAAGCACATATTAAATGTATATTGGACAGAAAACAAAAAATATGCTCTCAAAATTCATTAATTCTGAAACGCAAGCGAAGCTAATTGCGTTCTTCCTACAATTCAAGTGCAACAATTTCAAACGCCTTTAAAAGAAAAGAAAGAAAGAAAAACCTGATAAGGTGGGAGAGATGTGGTTAGAAATGTTGTAGCATGTTGTTGGATTATTTAAAATGATTGCTTGTATGTATATCATATTACTTTGGGGGAAAATGAATAAATAATTATTAAAACATAAAACGCACGTTTGGTTCAAAAAAGAAAAAAAAAAGATTTTTCTCTCTGTATTCTACAAAAATATATTTACTTTTAATAAAAAGAAAATGCTGATTCAATGAATAATTTTATTTCGATAACTTAGTATTCAAATTTTTTCGATCTTTTTTTCTAATAAATGAGTCGTACACTGTAAAAAATGAAGGTTGTTTTTACAGTATAATACACTTAATTTTATGACAATAAACCCTAAAAATTGCTAATTTTACAGTAATAAACTGTAAAATTTCTACTTTTACAGTACTAACCTGTAAAATTGCTCATTTTGCAGTAATAAACTGCAAGATTGCTAATTTTACAGTTTATACAGATACAGATCGTGAGAAAATAATTGCGTTAGAGCTACGCTCTTTTTCGCTGTTTGGGTGAGAGAGAGAACATGATTGAGCTGACATGAAACAAATGGAAAGACTGGGTAAAATGTATGGTTTTACAGTTTATTACCGTGCATTTTACAGTTTTAAACTGGAATTTTCTGCTGCCAGTATTATACTGTTGTTTTTACAGCATAATACAGCTAAATTTTACGGCAATAAACTTAAATTTGTAACTTTACAGAAAGAAACTAAAATTGCTAATTTTACAGTTTATTACTGTTCATTTTACAGTTTTAAATTTTAACCTCGGCTGCCAGTATTGTACTGTAAAAACAACAGTTCATTTTTTGCAGTGTATGTGTTGACAGAAATAACGGTAACGGATTTTACGCAAACGATCTCTTTCTCTCTCTATCTCTCTCTTCATCTTCGTCAATTTTTTTTTTCATTAATGGAAAATTCGATTAATGAGCGTCATTTGATTTCACACCATTTTTAAAATGCTTGGGTACCTAGAACCTGTACAAGTACACTGTACCCTAAACTCTCCATCATGTTTTCTAGTTTTACATTTAACCCTCTCGCTGCATATCCCGCAATTTTTCTGGCAACGGAGTATTAACCCATTAATGCCAAGCGTCCCTTTTTAGGGACGGTCCAAAAAAGGGTCTGAATTTCCCCAAAATGAACATTTCAACCAAATAATAGTGTTCAATGAGTACCTTGGTATTGTTTCAATTCGTTATTAACAGATTGCAGCACATAACTATTATAAAGTGTGTTCTGTAGCAGTTTTAATATGATCTTGATCAAAAATGACATCGTTCACAATCTCAAGGAAAAAAGCTAAGTTTTCAAAGTTATTCCCAGCTTCCCAGTTTATGTTAATTGCTGATTTTATTTCTTCTTATAAAATGTCTTTTTAAATATTATATCGTAGGCAGAAAAAAATTTTAGTAAAAAAAGTATGTACCCTCTGGGGTCTATCGTAACTTTTAAGGGACGATTTTTCTTTCCTTAATAAAAAAATTATTTTTTACATAATATTTTTTTAATTATTTTTCCTGTCCATTAAACACTGTTTGTAACCAGTATACAAAATATCTTTTGGAAAAAAAAATGTCAGGCATTAATGGGCTAATTTTGATGGACAGCTCGTCCATTTTGCAAGACGCATGCCTCCTAATTCAATCAAGAAATAGGTTCACCGACAGTGTTTTTGTTGTTCAAAAAATTACGGAAAAAATCATTAAGTAACTAGAATTTGGTCCGAAGAATTTGGAGTAGAACTTTTCCTTTTATTTTGTTTTGGGATTTATTATACTAAGAATAATTTCCGCATATGTTTTTTATATTAGTTTTATGTATCGGAATGTGGGGCGAAGTGAAATAGTTAAGATAACTTGCCTTTTTCAAAATGGACAAGTTGGATATTTTTTGAAAATTATAGTTCATAAAGAAAGGACAATGTATTTTACAATAAAATTTGAAAGATTATCTTTTAACTTCGGCAGTAAATCGGCAGTTGTGATCAATTTTAAGCAAATCATTTTAAAATAGTTTAATTTTATGAAGAATAAGTTCGCAAAAAACTTACTTTCTGTGGCTTCTGTGGAGGATCGTTGCTTGACTGATTTGTCTGAAAATAGTTGTCAATAAATAAACTCTGATATCCAAATAGTGTCTCTAAATGGTTTTCTCAAGAAGAAGGACTATTTAACTTGTGAAAAACAGCTTTAGTAAAAGGATATACCCATTACAGGTTTCTGTATGCAGTAACCAACAAGCGTCCCATTTTTAGGCTACTGGGCATAAATAGGTTAATGTACAAAACTTTCCAAATAAAAATATGCCTCGTGCTAAATAAATAAATAATGCAGCGTATGCTAGTGAGTCCCAATTAATGTTTTAATTTGCTGATAAGTAGAACCTAATCATTTTAAAATGAAAAAAAAAAAAATTTTTTTAAATTCACAATAAAGTATAAAACTATGAGTATATATTTTTAAAAATTACTTGTATTATCGTATGCTTTGATCTTCTGGGGAACTGACTGGAATATTACTAAATAGGTGGCGTTTACAACATAGTAAATATTCCACCATTTCACTTTGCCCCGCACAAAAAATAGCTGTATTTTGAAGTGATTTCGTCAAAATAATTATAAGCAGCCAAAGGGTTTTTAAATCTGATTCCAAAACTTGTAATTTGAAACATGGTGGTCAAGCGCTCTTCCATCAAATATTGTATTTGCAAATATTATTTGTGATGCAAGAAATTTTATAGAGGGAAAAATGTTGGGCCGTAAAAGTAAATAGGGGCAGCCTCGTTGGAGGTCGTGGGGGTTAATATGACATCCTAAAATTTTTTCACACTCGGAAAATTTTATCAGACGATTCGGCGAATTTTTATACAATATTTCTGCTTAACATTTTTTAAAAACTTTTAAAATTATTTCTAATCATGGGTGCCGCCCAGGGGACGCAAGAAAAAACTTCATAACTAAAAGTAGTATAAAGTATTTTTTAATATTAAAAAATGAAATTAAATTCATTTTTAACGAAGGACTAAGTACAATATACGTAAATTACGAAGCCCATCACGAAAAATATTAATCTCATGTTATGTTCATGAATGCCAGCATGGGGGCACACTTTCCCCCTCTGGATTTTAAAAATGAGAAAAAGTCAAATAGGGATAAACTGCAAAATACTGGACTTATCATACCGGAGTGCCTTCAATGGAGTAATGATTGACAAACCTAGACTCTAAGGAATGACATCATGTCATGTTTTCAGACGAATTCCAACTTAGTTTACAACATCACCTGCTTGGTGGCATCGAGGAGAATTCACATTGCCAACTTACATTCAATAGCTCCATCCATCCTGGCCCATCACCTGAAGTGCCATTTGATTCAGATTCAGATACCTCTTGAACTTGAACAATGACACTTATATTTTCGTAGTGCTGTTGCTCGTGGCTCTAACCGTTTTTGAAAAGCTACGTTTCAACAGGTTGACCCACTACAACATGTTGCCAGTAGTTTACAGACCTTCTTAATACTTTTCAGTAAATACTCGTTTGTTACTTTGACTAACACGTTGTCCTGACTGGTTATCACAGAAGATCCGGTCATTAGTTGCTGACTGAATGCTCCGTCACGAGCGCTACTAACTTCTGTGGATAACCTGTTGCATTGTATTGAAGGTAGCATGGGCTTAGCGCCCATTAATATAAGTGCAATTATTTGTACTTAGATGATTGTTCGTATTACTGATTTTTCAGGATCTATGCTTCAAAATTACTTGAAGATTTTATTTCTTGTTGTTGCCAGTGCAATATATTTGTCCAAAAAATATGATTTTCGTTTTTTTCATTTCTTTCTGCTGCTGCAGTTTTAATCAGCAATAGTTAAACCAATCACGCTAACCTCTCAATCAGTAATATTTCCCCTTGCGTACAAATGAGTGGGTCAGAAGAGAAGAAAAACAAGTACTTTTCGACTTCCCACTTCATCCCTGAACGCCTCAACATGCGATTTGTGAGAGTAAGATTTCTATGCCAAAATCTGCTACGTCCAGAGATCAAGTGAATTAAGTAAAAATGAACTTGATTCGTTTTCTTTCTGCCCCACTCAACTATTTGTAAGTTTCTAGGTGTTATATTTACTGTCGTCACCGCTTAATCGGGTAACAGTTAAACGAATACCTCGCTTATACGAATAAAGTATCTCGAAATCGAATATTTCCCGTGCCGTTCACGCAATGTTAATGATCCCCGTTTAATCGAATACCCCGCTTAATCGAATAATATTTCTCGGAATCGACAGTATTCGTTTAAGCGGGGCTGTAATAAATTTTTGTTTGTCATTTTGTAATTTCTTTTACATATCTGTTACCTGTTTTAAATTCCTTTGTCAGTTTTCGCTGATGACGATCGAAAGAGTGAGGCGATGATGCCGTCATCAGGCCAACACAGGATGACACCGCTGCTTGTCCTCATCATCCTGCTGACTGCAGTTCCTTCATCCAAAGCCCTCAACTACAAATCCCCACCAAAGAACTACGACGATTTCTTCAATCGCGGTGTGAAGATGAGCACCAAATCAGCTCGCGAAAAACTGCCCAACCAAATCGAAAAATCCAAGGTAGACGTCCTGGGCTCAGTCCTCAAGAAACAGGTGGAGGCCCTCAGGAAGACCCCCAACAAGGAACTGGAGCTGGTGTTCCTCATAGACAGCTCGGCTTCTGTAGGAGCCGAGAACTTTTTCAATGAACTGAAATTCGTCAAGAAGCTGCTGGCAGACTTCACTGTGGAATACAACGCGACTCGAGTGGCTGTTGTCACGTTTAGTTCGAGGAACAGGGTGGTCAAGCACATTGACCATGTGAGTGATGTGAGTTTGGGTAACCATAAGTGTGCCCTATTCGATGAAC